>JBBPBX010039977.1:0-25000 GCA_038048925.1 Garcialebias charrua | reverse complement strand
GACATATATTTGCTATAATTTTTATCAAACAAATAATTGTTTTAAGTGTTAATCTTCTTAAAAGCCTTGCTGTGCGCTCCTGTGGCAGACATTTGCAGCAGAGCTAAACATAGGTGCGACCTATACACAGGTGCGACCTATACACCAGAAAATACTGTATATAGTTTACTCATGGCAACCTGATTTTCTACAGTGCAGCCACTTAGGATTTTCATGTGCCAATCGTATTTTTGAAAATAACTTTTTCCCCCTAAATGTAGGCACACACATAAATGGAAATTGGTGCCTTTTATTTTTTTTAGTTATGCTCACAGCATGCATGGAAATCTGATGGAGGGTAATTCCAATCCCCCCTCTTTGCTTTGTGACGAGGGACAAAAATGTAAACAGCTCCTACAATGAATTTCTTGTACTTCCATACCTAATAACAGACAGTATGTTTTTTTTTTTACTAGGATGATAAGTCTAATAAATTTACACACATCAAAGAATGAGAGTTGCGTACATGTTCCGACTGAACATTAGCTCAGATAGCTCAGATTGTCACTGTTTCTGTTTTGAGCTCTCCCACCATGAATGAATGTGTGTTGTGTCACAAAGGTTCAGGATGTAATTTTACATTTTACATTTTATTGTTGGATGTAACTGGGACCCTGTGTACATAATCTCGTTTCATCACATGTTCCACATGTGGTGCGAATGACAATATTGTGCTTGCACTGTGACCAGACCCAGATGCCCGGGCCTTGTAAAGTATCAGCAGCTGTTAGATTGTGAATATTAAATGAAGTTGGCCTGTCAGTGAGGCCTCAGTGGTCCAGTCTGAGTGATAGATTGAGAGCTTTAAAATATTATTGGAACAGCAGCTTAAGTACCATAATGGATATTACCCCATCGTTAACTTTCATTTCTTGCCGCTCCGGAGAGAGACACATAAGCCTCTGCACATGGCAAAGACAGAGAAGGGAGCATGTAAAGTCACAAAAGCTGTACTTGATCTTTTCAGGGTCCTGGTTGCTCTTAAACTCAGCGCAGATGGACATGCAGACCTCTATATCCTCCAATATTATTATGCCACACACGTTCCCAGACCTCGTAATCTTTGTACCCATGCTCGACAGTTTTAGAACTTCTCCCCAGCGAGCCGACAGGCCTACATATCAGATCTGTAAGTGTAATTATCAGGCTGTAGTGCTCCATGAAGGCGGTTAGCATCTGCCATGCAGAGGGACAGGGGTGGCACTGACAGTGCTTCTTGCTGTTGTGCTTTCCGATGGCCCTTGTGAATGTGTAGATGCTGACCCACTGAACACAGGAGTGCAAGTCAAGCTGGCGCCTGGCTGTGATAATTGCAAGCTCCACTACAGAACCGTTAGTAGCGAGGCTGTTCTGATTTTGTCATCTGTAATCTGTTTTGGGTGATTTAACAGCAAGTGGTCAGGTTGATATGTTTCACACCTTGCAATTTAAATGCAAACCCCAAAACATTTTTGCAATCTGATGTGAATTACCCACTCTGTATGCAGACACACAGACATGTTCAGACCTGTCGTTAAAAAAACACTTCTTAGGTACATTCACAAATGAGGCCCAAATCTGATATTTTATGTCCCCCTGCACGACCAATATCCACATTTTTCAAGACATTCTTTTTCACATGTGGTACTGGATCAGATAGATAGATATCTGATGTTTTTCAAAGCAACAGCAATCATAACGTATCATAAAGGGAAGCTGATCAATCCAAGTATTGATAATGATACCAACCTTGTGCAGTTTAAATCTTGGAACTCTGCATGTCTTCAGCGAAAGAACAAAAGTCTTCTTTGTCTTTGTTCTTTTAATTTCCATATCCTGGATAAATGAGAATCTACACAAACATTTGATACTATTGCACTAAGATACTAACCAAACCCTACAGAACAGTTCGGTTCTGCAGGGAAACCTTGTGTCTGGGTTTTCTCTAGGACAGGACTGAACCTATAGTGCAGGTAGGACTCGAGAGGCAGGACGTAAAAAAACAATACTTTTAGTAAATACATAGTTCCCAGACACGCCCCCATACCGGCTTCCGCACCACATCTGAAGGCAGAGAAGGCAAGATTGCGAACTAGCAGAGCAAATTATACGGACAAAAACACGAGCTACCACAGCTTCACCAAGGAACAAGAGCAAAATGGCAGTGGTCGAGTTAAATGAGTTTGAGAAAGAAATCATGGCAGACGAATCAGACAACTTGTCACAAAGTAGTTACTCCGATATCATTAATTATTTAATTACTACAAAGAGCGCACACCGGCTTCACAGCGCAGAGCTTCACAGCTTTAAATCCAAAAAAGATGTGTAAACTGTCTCAATCAGATCTAACCAGCTAAAAAAAGGTTTAACTAAAATAACACACAGCCAGCACAAACAGTCCAGGCTGAACACAGACCAGAACCAGCACTTTGAGTGTTACCGTGTTGGAAGTTAGCATGTTGTTAGCATCTGGAGCGGATGGTCCGTCTAGCTCAGGTCGGACGGCGTGGATCCGTCGCGGCCGCGGGGGCACGTCCCATGGGACCGACGCGTCGCCCGCACGACTTGGCTCCCGTCCTCCTTCTCCCACTGGGACGGTCTCCCCGCCGGTCCCGGTGGACCGTGAGGAGGCCGCGTTAGCGAGATGCTAAGCTAGCCACAGCATGCTGTCGCTAAATAAAAAATAAATAAAAAACACAGCTCTAACACACAGACAGTTGTACTCTAACATTGTTTCACAAAATGATTTATGTAGAATATTTTGTTTACCGGCCAAAAGCACGATGTCTTCTGAGCAGATCCAAGCAGAGATGGGGCGGTTGTGAGTTTCTCCGATGAAATAAATCCTTCACGTTTACTTTTTTTTTGATTAAGTGAAACCTGCGCGTTGCCCAAACGTCTACCCGACTGGAACACCCACTGACACAACACGAAGTAACCATTGCAATTAATTAGAAATTAACAAAAAAAACAACGTGAAAAATGGACATCCAGTAGAACGCGCTCCAACTGCTGCTTAGCCTACCTGTGGGAGGGTCAAACAGGACAACACACAGATGTGACGTCACATGGGAACTATGTATAACATAAAGTGGCTGACGAGGCAGCAAAACTGACATCACTAGGAGCAGACTTGGAAACAGGCTTGGAACAGGACTCGGAACAGGACTCAGAATAAGACAAGGATTGCACCCAACGAAGACCAACCGACAAAGGACAAGACTCTCAGAAGAACTTATATGCACAGACGGACATGAGGCACGGGTGATGATAATCAGACTAATTAAAGCATAACACTAGAGAGGACAAGGAAGGACCACTACCGTAGATGGAGCCATCCCTACACCTTGGGTGTTCTGTGTTTGCTGAACCCAGTTCTGGAGGGCAGTCATTGTCTGTTGCCGTGGTCATTATTATCATCAAGCTGCTAATGGGACCACACAGTTAACAAGACCATGCAGCTAACAGGACCACAGTGCTAACAGTACCATGGTAAATGGTAAATGGACTGTACTTATATAGCACCTTTCGATCTGATCAAGATACTCAAAGCTCTTTACAACACAATCCGTGCCTTCATTTACCCATTCATACAGCACTCTACTAAATCTATACAAAGACTAATCAGAGCTTTATCACATTCATACATCAATGGGACATATCGGAGGCAATGAAGGATTCATTGTTTTGCCCAGGGACACATAAATAAAATAATAGGCTGGAGAAGCAATCAAGAGGCAATATTATGTATAATCATTGGACCAAACAAGCTTGTCAGACAATAATTTAATCAGTTCTGATTGCACAGCAACTTCACAGTCACACATGCTAACACGTTTAGCATTCATATTTACTTCCTCAAACGCAGTGTGCTGCGTGTGACGTCACATTTTCTTCTGTACATGCGGGCCGCCAAAGTTAAATATCGGACATTGGCCATTCCATCAAAATCATTCATTGATATAAAAGGTGTTGTTTTTGTATGACAACCCAGTGACAAGGAGGCTTGCAGCGCCAGCATAACGTGATGATGTCGCATGAGCCTACCTGATTGATCACGATGGAGAGGAAGAAGTAAAAATGTTGGCATTATGGAAGGTTTTTTCTGTTGAAGATGTCGGATTCTGAAGATTTTTGGACTATGTTGAGCCACCCCCAGTCGGATATATTTTTCCAGCTTAGCCTTACCCGAGTTATAAGCCCTTATTTCCAACATCATTTAACCCTTGTGTTGTCCTACGGGTCAAAAGTGACCCGCTACCATGTTTAGCTATAGAAAAAATACCTTAAACTATATTTTTCCAACTTGAAATTTTATGACTTTTCCTAAAGTGACCCCATCATTACAAAAAGTGATACTTTGTTTTTGTCTAGGTTTACATGTGGGCTGTACACCACTAGGGTCCAAAGATCGTCCTATGGGTCATTTTTGACCCGTGAATTATAAAGGCATTTAAACACCAGAAAAAAGTTCAAAGGCCACACACAAACTCTCTCTAACACACACACACACACACACCCCCCCACACACACACACATCAAAGACACTAGAACTTGCATTTGACCTGCACCTGCACTCTTGATCTGCAGCTAACCCCTCACATCACACAAGCTGCCAAGCAAAACAAAAAAACAAACTAAGAAATAATAAAAACAAATTCAGTATAGAGGATAAAGGTACCCTGAATCAAAGGATCCCTTGTTGGTTCCATGCTGAAGACATGAGTAGACATTTCACTGCCCAACAGGTCCTGGATGAGATATTTTCAGGAGCTCAGGAGGAACAAGAGGATGAAGATGTATCTGAAGAGGAAGATGGGGAGGAATGCAACCCAGAGGATGATGCATCTTCAGATGAAGAAGAAGAGGAAATCCCTCAAGCTGAGAGACATTTTTTTCAAAGAATGGCAGAATTGTATGGTCCTCAACGACTTCTGACAGCAACTAGGGAAGAACAGCAGCATCAAACATAATAAGGATGACTCCAGGACCAACAAGGTATTCAGCTGCCCATGCCCAGGACATTTCATCCACCTTTCTCCTGTTCATCACACCAACCATGGAAAAAATCATCCTGGAGAATACAAATTTGATGGGCTTCCGGAAATATGGAGAAAATTGGAAAATTTAGTTCAATAAAGCTGCTTTATTTTGGGTCTTTGGTAGTGCGGGTCATTTTTGACCCGTAGGACAAGGGGAGTAAACAGAATGTTAAGATCGCACAAGGGTTAAAGCTAATAGCCAATAGCACTTGGGTGAGTTTTACCACAGACATTTGGACATCGTGTTAGCCCTGTTAGCATGATTAGTCTTACGGCACAATGGATAGACAAAAACGTTTAACTTAAAAAGGCGGTCCTTCATGCACAAGAGTGCAGAGGAGCCCACATTTTAGCTAGGAATCCAGAACAAGCCTGACAACGGAAATTATATTAAAAATATTGGGATCGGTTATCGGCCAAATACGTTTTAAAATGTAATATTGGCATATCGTATATCGTCCAAAAATCCAATATCGTGCATCCCTAATCTGAATCATGATATTCACACATTTGAGTTGATTTCTTACAGAATTATCTCTTGATGATACCTAAGAGACACATGATTTAAGAAAAGAGGAGTTCACTCCTTTCATTCATTCATTCAACCTTTATTTATACAGGTTAATCTCATTGAGCCTCAGGGACTCATTTGAGAGAGAGATCTGAAGCTTTAGAGAAGTAGAAAGCAGATGTTTTATCAGAATTTTGCACAGAAGCTGCATCGTCACTGTTTAAAACTCCCAAGTGATTTTCCAGATGTTACCACCATGGTGGCTTTAGTGTCACAAAAGTGTCACAAGCGTTCTTCGATTTTTATGTAGACAAAAACAACCTCCATCTGGTTTAACGGCGACTTGAACGAGCGACACTTGTTACTCCTCATCTCAGCAGCTTTTTATGACTAAGCAGTGCACGGAACAATGATCCAAAGGGGGAATAGAATGAAAACTTAATGCTTTGCTTGAATAAAAAGAGACATGCATCATTTAAATTCTTTTCTTCTTTTACCTTTGAAAGACTAATATCTGTCAAAATGATTTAAATGTTCTGGAATTAATCAGCCGACAAACGTCCACAGAGAGACTTAAGAGGCAGCTAAGTGTGCAGTTTGGACGTTTGGCTAATACTTTGTCCTTGTAATAATGGACAGCACTTCCACCACTAAGCTTCTTAATTCAAGTGCTCATTTAAATATATAGGCTTCTGAAAGAGGAGCTTTTTATAACGTCATGTAAATCTTCTTGTTACTAAACACCACTTTCTGTTTCCATGTCTTGCATTTCTTGCTAAATGTGCAGCAAAGTGGCAAACCTCCCGCTGCTATCAAAGAGAAGCTGGGCGCATCGTCAGCCCCCCTGCTCTGTCAGAGAGGAAATCAGGTGAACGTGAAGGAGGAGAAGCTCAGAGCTGAAAACAAAAAGCGCTTGTAAAAAACAGGGATAAGTGATGCCACCGGAAGGAAGGGATCGAGCGTTCCACAGGGCGTCCAAATCAAAGCAGTGAGCTCTTCCCTCAGCAGAGACGAGAGGTGTGAGCTGCAATCAGAGACAGTGAGACGATCTCAGAGGAGAAAACAGGCCTCTCATCATCAGCGCCTTGTTGTGCAAGTTTGGCAAGACGTTCCTGAGCAAATTAGTGCTTGGTGGAAGACAATATTTTTATGTGATTGCATGTGTTTGGGTGTCTTTTAGCAAAATATCTCATGAGTCACTAGACAAATTTGTTTAAATCAAAGTCCATCCATTCAATATCTTCACTTCCTTTTTGGGTCATGGGGGTCACTTTTGCCCACATCCAGCTATCACTGTACGAGTTGGGGGACACCCTGGACAGGTCTCCAGTCCATCACAGGGACACATAGAGACAAATGAGACAAACAACCATTCACTCTCTCACTCACACAGAGACAATTTAGAGTTACCAATCAGTCTAACATGCATGTTTTTGGTCTGTGGAAGGAAACTGGAGTACCCGGAGAAAACCCACGCATGCACGGAGAGAACATGTAAACTCCACCCAGAAAGACCCACACTACTGGGCTTTGATCTGGGATAACCTGCTCTCTGAGAGGCAACGACTCTACCAGTTGTGCCATCGTGCTGCCCCTTAATCATCCATCCATCCATCCATCCATCTTCTTCCGCTTATCCGGGGTCGGGTCGCGGGGGTAGCAGCCTAAGTAGGGAGGCCCAGACTTCCCTCTCCCCAGCCACTTGGAGCAGCTCCTCCGGGGGAATCCCAAGGCGTTCCCAGGCCAGCCGAGAAACATAGTCCCTCCAGCGTGTCCTGGGTCTTCCTCTGGGTCTCCTCCCGGTGGGACATGCCCGGAACACCTCACCAGGGAGGCGTCCAGGAGGCATCCTAACCAGATGCCCGAGCCACCTCAACTGGCTCCTCTCGATGTGGAGAAGCAGCGGCTCTACTCCGAGTCCCTCCCGGATGACTGAGCTTCTCACCCTATCTCTAAGGGAGAGTCCAGCCACCCTGCGGAGAAAACTCATTTCAGCCGCTTGTATCCGAGATCTTGTTCTTTCGGTCATAACCCAAAGCTCATGACCATAGATGAGGGTGGGAACGTAGATCGATCGGTAAATTGAGAGCTTTGCCTTTTGACTCAGCTCTCTCTTCACCACGACAGACCGGTACAGCGCCCGCTTCACTGCGGACGCTGCACCTATCCGCCCCTTAATCAAAGTATTAATAATTTATTTATTTAATTTTGAACATACAAGGCACAAAGAACAGAAAACAAAAGACCCTCCCACACCAGGTCAGTCAGACCAAAAACTTGCATATTGGGCTGCATTCAGTTCAAAAGAGATATGTGATCTCAATGGGATTTGCCTGGTTAATTAAAGGTTACCTGTAATAATAATAATAACAACACATACATAAATTAATTTACCAGGTAAATTTTAATGAAACTTTCAGAAAGTAATCATTTGTTGTACAGTAGTCCCTCACTTATCGCAGGGGTTACGTTCCAGGTGATAGATGACAATCTGCAACACAGGGACATTATACTTTGTATTTATTATAGTATTTAAATATATTTTAAGGCTTTATATACTTTTCCCATACACTTGCAATATTCTTAACAATGTTCTAAACACTCCAAATGTTCTAAAAGTACAGTCCACAGTGAAAGAGAGTAGACAGACTGATGCTAGGGTTATTGAGCCAATCAGTTGCACAGGGGTGGACTGGTCATCGGGGGCATCGGGACATTTCCCGGTGGCCTGGCCTGCTCAGTGATCGCTGAGGGGGACTAAAGGCTCGGTTTGAGTCGTGCTTCATTATTTTAAATAAACAATCCATGTTGCTCGTGTGGCTCACTCAAGTCTAAGACAGACCCCACCCCCTCCTTTTTTTCCCGAGGCTGACTGTCACAGCATAGCAGAGACACACAACAGGTTGCGCGCAATTGTTTATTTAAAATAAGCAAGCTCAACCTGAACCGAGCCTTTAGTCCCCCTCGTTGATCACTGAGCGGGCCAGGCCACCAGGAAATGTCCGGGTGCTCCTGATGTCCAGTCTGCTCCTCAGCACAAAGCTCTGTTGTGTCAGCTTCCCTCAGTCAATTGTGTGTCGTGTACAATCTTATGTTGAAAACCTGCAAAAGAGTGAGTACAGAAAAGTCAAACTGCAAGTTATCGAGGGACTGCTGTACGTCTACAAATGATGGCATTTTGGAGCCAACCCAAATCTAGATGGCTGCCACAGCCAAATATTTTTTCTTCTTCTTTCAGCTTCTCACTTCTTCAGAAGACTTAGCGATTGTTTTTACACCTGATGCCCTTCCTGATGGAACCACAGACCACCGAGCTACTACAGCCCTCTGTGTGGAGCAGAGCTGCCATCTAGGGTGGCCGGGGGAGCAAATGGTGGTGATTAAGGACCTTGCTCAAGGTCACAGATTGGGGCAAATGAGAGTGGAGGCAGGTGTGGGTGCTTCACCTTTTCCACCCACATTATGGTGTTGTTGGTTCAGGTAATCAAAGCTGGTGACCTTTTGATCACAGGATCCCCTTCTCTAACCTCTGCCCCACCACTCCCAACAGACATCTAATCTAAGATAAAGACTAACGTGTCTATAATTCAGTTAGTTCTACGGTAAATGGAGCTTATTTATATAGCGCTTTCCAGCCCCTTACGAGGGGCCCCAAAGCGCTTTACAATACCAACCATCCACCCATTCATACACACATTCATACACCGGTAGCGGCAGACTGCCATGCAAGGCGCTTTCCAGTCCTACCGGGAGCAACTCGGGGTTAAGTGTCTTGCCCAAGGACACAACGACACATGGTGTGGGGAACCGGGATTCGAACCGCCAACCTTCTGATCGGGGGACGACTGCCATTACCACTACGCCACGGCCGCCCACAGTTCTATAACTGTAGTGCTAACATTTGCTGTGGTTGTACATGAGAGCCAAGTTCAAGGTTCTTTATTGTTATTCACATCACACGTGGTACCGAAATTATGTACACTGGGTCCAAGTTATATTCAACAATATAAAAAATATAAAGCATATAAAGAAACAGTGAATAAGGATCTAAGATGTACACTAAGATATACGCTAAACGAACGGCCAGGTGGTACGACAAAAGATCTGATATACAGTACGCTAGTCAGTGATAGTGCAAAACAATACACCGAACAACAGCAGCACGAACATGAGTCTTTATGGGTGGATGAGTATGAATGAATGAATACAGCAGCATGAGATCAGCAGCATGGATATCAGCAGCACACATCAACAATCAAAGTTGCATTACATTGATTTTTCTTTTTTTCTTTTCCCAGTGATAATCCTGATTATGAATTCACGAGTCTAACAGCTTCATGGTAGAAACGGTTCCTCAGGCTGGTGGTTCTACACTTAATGCTCCTCAACCTCCTGCCTGAGGGGTTCTATGTTCTACGTTATTTATGTTCTATTCAGTCATTCTCAACACAAACATTAAAAGCTGAACAACACTGAACTAACAACTAACTAACTAACTAACTAACTAACTAACTAACTAACTAACTAACTAACTAACTAACTAACTAACTAACTAACTAACTAACTAACTGAAAGCTCTGCCTCCCATTCTACTTTTGGAAACTCTAGGAACCACAAGTAAACCTGCAGTCTGAGAGCGAAGTGCTTTGTTGGGAAAATATGGAACAATACTATTTGGAATATATGATGGAGCTAGGTTTTTGAGGGCTTTGTAGGTTAGAAGTAAGATTTTGAGTTCAATTCTGGATTTGACAGGGAGCCAATGGAGAGAAGCTAAAACTGGAGATATGTGATCTCTCCTACTAACTCCAGTTAAGACTCTGGCAGCAGCATTTTGGATCAACTGAAGACGTTTTAAAGAAGTATTTGGACACACAGATACTAAACCATTACAATAGTTCAGCCTGGACGTGATAAATGCTTGAACCAAACTTCAGATATACACTAAACATATACACAAAACTATAATAATGTAACATAAAACGGTACCGTATATTTGGGCGGCTGTGGCTGAGTGGTTAGAGCAGTTGTCCTCCAGTGCAAGAGTTGTAGGTTTAATACTACAGTACAAGCAGTCACATGTTGAAGTATCCCTGGGCAAGACACTGAACCCCTAATTACCTCTGATGTGTCTCCCATCAGTGTATGAATGTGATAAAGCTGATTATTATTTGCATAGTTCTATTAGAGTGCTGTATGAATGGGTAAATGAGGACACAGATTGTGTTGTAAAGAGCTTTGAGTATCTTGATAAGATAGAAGAGTGCTGTATAAGTACAGTCCATTTACCATTTACCATTTATTAAACAGCAGCCTGAACATGAGTCTTTTGTCAGCAGATGGGTATGGATACAGCAGTTTAATGTCCAGAAATGAGCAGCATGGATAATCAGCAGCACAAAGTCACTATCTCTATTCAAAGTGGTATTACAGTGATTTTCCTGGTTAGGGATTAATGAGTCTAACAGCTTCATGGTAGAAACTGTTCCTCAGTTTGGTGGTTCTACACTTAATGCTCCACAACCTCCTACCTGAGGGGAGCGAGGCAAAACGTGTGTGTGCTGGGTGAGTAGGGTCCTTCATGATGCAGGTGGCCCTCTCCCTTCATCTGGTGGTGTAGATGTTTGTGATAGGGGGAGTCTGACTCCAACAGTTTTTGGTTGGGAAAAAATATATTGAGCTCTCATGATTGCAGGTACTACCTGGAGGTATTTGGTGGGACCCATGTTTCTGCACATGCTCAGTAAATGAAACTCTTTGGCAGCGTTGGATGCTTTTGCCTGCAGAAGAAGCAGCTTTTTTGGGCCTAGTTTTAACTAGCTGCTGAAAATGCCTGACACAGATTGTTATGGATGTGACTGAACACACCACTTTATTTTGTTAGACCTACCTACATTGTCATGTTCAACAGGATGGCTGCACCTGTAATAACAGACCACCTGTGTTAACCTCGAGTTACAAAATGCCTCTTTGTAACTAATCAAAGTTTTATCACCTGGTTGCTTGTAAAAAAATTGTGGGGCAGGGGCACTTGAACAACCTTTAAGATGTTACTACGGTATTAGGCTGTGACAAAGCATTACCTTTGATTTATTCAGGTGTGTGTGTGTGTGTGTGTGTGTCAGAATCATAGACTGAGAACAGATCCATTACTGAATGAGTGATCTGTGCTTACATTAACACAACCACCATAAATCCCTCAAACTGTAACAGGCTTTTTGAAATATGATTTTAGTGAAACACCTTAAGTACGTTTCATCATCCACAGCTAAACAATGAAGGCAAATGAAAATGCTTTTGCTCTTTTCTGTGTGTGCATGCTTGTGCACTTGACTGTTAGCAAAAAATCTTACGAACCGCAGTGGATTGTTGGACAAATGTCTATAACTATGGTTTATGGTTTCTTGCAGTCATTTTATGGGCTCAAAATACTTACACAACCTTTGTGCTATTTTCAAAATGTTTGTCTTGATCAGAAATGTCATCACAATGTCTCCCTCTCATTCACACACATATACTGTCAGCCATTCATCTTCTGTTAAAAGAAGTAAAATGTAATCTACAACCTTTAGTTGGCAAAATGCTAACTAAAAGATCAACGCAAAGCTGTAACTAAAATCTAAAAACAACAAAATGCAAGCTCAAAATGCTGCCTAAAAACAAAGTGACAAAAAGCTGTCTGAAAGCTAAAACTAGCCAAATTATAAAATTAGGTACACATTAGCTAAAAACTAGACGTAGCATGGAAATACAAAACTAGAGCAAGTAAGCAGAAGCAGATTTCTAAGAGAAAAGGTTTTGGAAGGAACGGATGTGGCGTTTTTCAATGGGGGATTTTATTTTAAACCATGCTAAACTATGCTATGCTAATTTTATTTTAAATTATGAGAAGTATTTCTGAAAACTATACGATTTATTAAATCAATGGATAAGATAGCAAAACTTATATGGAAGTAAAAAATGACAGAAAGGTTTGTGAATGCTGACTCAGCATACTGTATTTTCCGCCGTACACGTTGCACCGCCTTATAAGTTGTATCAGCCCATATTTGTCTAAATAAGTGAAAAAAAATCCATAAATATATCACTTTGCCGTACACGTTGCATCTATTATGCGTCAACGCTGACGCGTTGCGTTTGTTACACATCACCGCTGACAACCCGGAAATGTGGGCCAGTGTTGGGCCAAAGATCAATTAGCTGCCAAATGGCTGCCATGGGAGCGTGCACGGGGGAACTTTAACAAGATTAACACGTAAAAACAATTATTTGTTTGCTCAACATTATAGTAAATGTGTGTCTCAGTCTAACTTTTGCTTAATAAATGCACTTTGATGATTAAATCAGCTGCATTTCAAAACCCGATTCGCGTAAGCGAGCACGCACAGAGGGATGAGCCACTTTTAATTTCTTCGAAATTTCAAAAGAAAAGCACCTAAAACAATTATTTAATTGCTCGAAATTATAGTAAAGGTGTGACTCAGTTGAACTTTTACTTAATAAATGCACTTTAATGGTCAAATTAGCTGCATTTCGCCAGGGCGGTGCAGGTCGTTTGACGGTTGCTCCAAGCAGTGTGAGAACGAAGGTGTGGGCAAGCCTGTTGTGTCACTAATAGCTGCTGATGATTCTCAGCCATCCTGGACATGGTAAATTCAAAAAAATTCAAGACAAAAACAATAAAGTATTAAGTATAATAATTAAAGTCCAGTTGTTTTTGTCTTGAACTTTTTGAAATTGTCATTATAGCCACATTTACCATTACATGATACAACGGCATGCCATACAGCTACTACTGCTCTGCTACCATCTAGTGGCTGAAAATTGCACTGTTCATTTGTTTTATTTAGAATGAATGAAAATGGTCTCAGACAAAAAATTGGCTTATAAATATGGGGGGAAAAAAACATAAATACTTCGCTTTGTCCTGTAAGTCGCAGTTCATGAAATTTTGCACACAAAAAACGTGACTTATACAGCGAAAAATACATACATGATGAACATGATTTTTCAGTGATCCCTAGATTTTGTTGCTCATGTTGGAAGCAACCTGCGAGAGCACAAAGTTTGTACAAACACAGGAAGGTGTGTTGAACTGCAGCGTCTCGTTGTGTGCCTGTTGGGACTACGATGGTGTGGAGTGTGTGCAGTCAGAGCCCCGTCTCTGTAATGGAGGTCAGGGCCTCGTCGCTGCCTCTGGAGCCCATGGGACCTGCTGCATGAGTGGCGCCGGTGTGCATGGATCTCTGAGGGCTGAGATGAGGAGCGGAGGATTGTCATCTGAATCCCTGCTCTCTGCCTTTCAGGATTCAGAGCATGTTTCCCTCTCTGGCTGATTTATTAGGTTTTGAATACCATATAAACAAACTTGTAAAAATAGTTTTTATGGCCTTCTACCTACGATACACATCACATCACTGACTGACTAAACACGTATTGTGTTTTCTCCATCTTCATTCATACCTCCATACCAGAAGGTGTTTTTTTCCACTTTGGATTGTATGGAAATCAGCATTAAAGCATTCAGTCATGCATCTTTTATAAATCTTGCCATTATTTTAAATGTAAGCTCCAACCGAAGGACGGATGAGAGCGTTTTCTGTATTTTTGTTATGAAGTAGTTTGCATGAGACTTGTTATGTTTCAAGTGCTGACACATTATCTATAAATGTTCAGTTTTTAAAAAATCATTCAACTTAATATACTGTTTCTAATTAGGTTACTCTTTCTTCAAGAGATAAATAAAAATACAATAAAAACAAAAATCTAAGTATAAATACTCCTTAAATGAATGCATAATTCAGAGTACCGGTATTTACTTGATGGTAAAATGAAGAATATTATTCTCAAACTCTTAGAGCTAATTTTATTTTTGTGTTTATTGAATGATTGTTGATTCATTTTTTAAAATAATAAAATATTGCAAAGGCAAAGTACGTCTCTTTCGCTGGTGACATGTATGATGAAAAATCTGAAGCGAACAGATTCAGCCCTCAGCTGTTGAGCTCTGATAAATAATAAAAGTGAGTTACTTAATCTATGGTAAATATGATTAATTTCCCATAAGTCAGTTCAATCTGTTTTTAAATAATACATATGAGCTGAAGCTCCTTTTAATGAGCTTAAAACAGTGCTAAAAGTAAGTCCACCCTTCTTATACCATTCATTGAAATTCATTCAGTAGCTCATGAAATATTTTGCTAACAAACAAACATGGTTGACTCCAAAACTTAATACAACTAGTTTTAAGCAAATATCTTTTAGCACTTCAGGATATTTTGAAGATCACTCTCTGTTACATATCAACCAAATTTTAGCACAATAAAATAAATCAAATTTATATAAATATAAGATGAAATAAATATAAACTATATATACAGAAGCTGAATTAGAGCAATTTGTAGGTTTCCTCATGCCATTTGTCTGCAGTGCTCAACTTAATTTGGGTTAAATAAAAAGTCTTAGCAGTTGTGGATGTACTTGTGATTACTTTTTAAGTTTCAATAAAATCCTTATAATGATTAATAAAATATTTTGCTAACAGACACATATATAATTGTCAGTTTTTACCTTATAGCAGCCAGCAACAAAAAGCCTGCCATACCTACTTAAGGCAACTGAAATGACACTTTTTAGATAAGATTATATATGAAAATCTGAATTTCCAGAAGTGAAGAGGCTTTGCTGCATTTTATCCAAATTAGTGTGATTTGAGCCTCGTTGGACAAGGCCTTTTTTTTTTTTTTTTTTTTTTTTACAATTCATCATCTTCTATTCATGCGCTGTACTGTTCCTGACACGTCTAACAATAGCATTAACAGGCTAAGCAGTTCTGATAGGATTTTTGGTGCAGGTTCAGATTGCAGGAGATGAAACGGCTGTAATTGATGCCTCTCTGGAGCGGAGCACGAACAGGAGCGAAATGATTAAATGAGAAATAAAAGGAGAGATTTCAGCACTAGTGAATAGTATCTGCTTTTAGACAGCAGGTACTTTTGGACAACTACAGTAAATAAATTGTTGTTAGCAATTTTTTCCCCACAGCCTGAAAAAAATGAAGTATATCCGTAGGCGTTTTCTCTCTCTTGCAGTACCTTTGTGACAGCTTATGTCACGGTGGTTGTATGACACTAAACTGCTAATTTACAACAATTGTTTTTCATTTTTCTAAACGTTTTTAGCATTTAAACTACTTTGTGTATGTATGTACTATATGCATGCGCGCATGTAACCTGCCCCCGCCCCAGTCATTTTAGGAAACTATGCTTTCTATCTGGTCTGCCTCTCAGCAAGAAGGTTGCCAGATAAAATACCGGCCAGGGACCTTTCTGCGTGGAGTTTGCATGTTCTCTCCGTGCATGCGTGGGATTTCTCCGGGTACTCCGGTTTCCTACCACAGACCAAAAACATGCATGTTAGACTGATTGGTAACTGAATTGTCCAAAGATGAGAGTGAGAGAGTGAATGGTTGTCTCATTTGTCTCCATGTGTCCCTGTGATTAACTTGCAATCTGTCCAGGGTGTCTCCCACCTCTTGCACAGCGATGGCTGGATAAGGACACTAGTGACCCTTAAAAGGAAGTAATGGATGGATGTTTTCTATGTTTTATATTGCTTAAAATATGCTTTCCTCGAGTGACTGGGGTGGGACTTGGGATGACCAAAGTTCAATCTGTTGTGGCCAAGGCTGAGCTTGTGTTGTGATGGATAAAATGGCTTACTCCACTGACTGAGGGATTTGAAAGTTGAATGTTTGTAATTTAGCAAAGAGTGCTTTTCTAGACTGGAATAGAAAAGGGAATGCAAGTAAACCTTAAGGTTTATTGTTTATGTGCAAGACATTCAAGTGGGTAGGAGTTGCACTGTGTATAGAAAGAGATAATTATTTCATTCATTTTATATTTCATTTTTTGCTTGTCCCGGGTAGTACAGAGTGATAGATCTAGGTGAATGGCGAGAGCAACTTTATCCACCACCAGGCACAATGGCGGAGCCAGGGGGAGCTCAAACCTGGCCTTAGCTATCATAGATCAAACTTTGTTCATCCCAAGCACCACCCCACTCACTTGAGGAAAGTATACTTGTAAACAATATAAAACATAGAATGCATAGTTTCCTCAAAAATAGGGTTGGTTTGCATATATATAGTGGTGGTCATCTTGGATTTTGATGTGGCAACCCATATTTCAAATGTGACCTTTCTTATTCTTCAATGCAGCCAAACACCAAAATGGAAGTCAGCATGTTGCTTATGCTTGAAATTATCCCCCTCACAATGCTAACATATACTTTGTACACATATACAGTGGTGGACAAAGTTCTCAATTCTAGTACTGAAGTAAAAGTATTACTCATGGTCAAATCTTACTCAACTACAAGTTGCTCAGTCAAAAGTGTACTCAAGTTAAAGTGTCACTGAACGGCCTCTGGGTCTTTAACTCCTCCCCCAGTCCAGATTCAAAAATCTTCACCAAAATGGGCGTTCCGATAGACAGTAGAGGCACCGCCTAAAGGAGGGGAGGAGGTGGGGGTTAGAGCGAGTAGGTGGGTGTGGCCAGGACCGTGACATGCAGCTAGCATTAGCATAATATATGCAACATGGACAGTGAACACAGCGACACAGGTCTTTTCTCCACCTCCCTCACCAGAAACTGAGGGAGACTTGGAGCAGAGAGCCACAGGTCCTGAGCCTTATCAGTTCGAGCTGCTGGCTACAGGCACTGACGCTCTTATGCAAGAATCTGGTGGTGCTGAGGCAATGGACCGAACGGGTCCAGCATCTGAGTGGTAAATTTATATTAGCAACATAGGCTAATGTTCAAAGCAGTAACAAATTATCTTTTTTTAAATAATTTTCAACTATCTCAATCCAAATTGTAAAGCAATAAATAAAAAAACCTTTCAAAAGGTGCACCTGTGGTCACTGCAGCTTCCTCTCACCTGTAGAAAACGTGTGTTGTAGGGAGACGCCAAGGGTATAATTATGAATTATTTAGTACTTCCTAAAGCCCTAATAAATATACTATATATTAAAAAACACACCAATAAACCTGGTCTTGAATACACTGTGCATTTTATTGTCTTAAAAGCATTTCTCCTGTGATGTGAATTACTATGGGTATGCATTACTCTACCAGTAAAAGCAAACTTGTATCAAATTATAAAAAATGAGTAAAAATACTAACGATATACATGCTGCACTCCACATTCAGTTCAAATTAATTTTTATATAGTAAATGTGTTAAAATGTAATGCTCATAGTCAACATACCGGTAATCAATTACTGTATGAAGCTCCTTGTTCTGTCAACACTAGATCTCTGTATTGATAAATACATTTCCAAAACATACATCAAAGTCAAAATTCAAAGTCAACTTTATTGTCCAAATTGCAATATGTACAGAACATACACAGGATTGAAATTGCATTTCTCTCAGATGCATGGTGTAACAAACATTTAATAAACATGTTTACATCTCTGCAATTTTTACAAAGTCATGTGTAAATTTAATATAAATTATAATTGTTTCAAGTGTGCCAATATTAAATGTTGTAAAACAAAAGAAACGCAGTGCAATAATCATTTAGAGTAATCCAAATTGTACATTATTTAAAAAGTTATAGGAAGCATAAACATTTTAAAAGTTAAATTTTACAAGTTTGCTGTACTTGAATTTATGACTTATAAAAAAATCCCTTTCTGACATAGGTTATGGCCAGATGTGAGGAGGTGGGTGTGTACGCCTGTGTTACAGGGTTAGAAGAAAACAAATAATAATTTAACACAAGTACAGAGTAATTTACATAAATGGTATCCTATTCTAAAAGAAGTTCTCAGAACCAGATGTGAAGTGCCAAATGTGTGACATGTATTTCAAATTCAGCGGTCAAAACAAACCTTTTTAACAATCCTTTGTTATGTCTTATTTTTACGACATTATAGTAGTATACCTTGAATTTAAAAAGAAATACATTTCAGTAGTTATTTTGTATGTAATTGAGTACTGATATGTTTAATTTAGTGTTATGCAGAAAATGGTAAGCTATGTAGTTATTCTAAAAATTATGATGCGTTTCTCTCATGTTTCATAGCAAAATCGTGACCTGTGTCTGCTCACTGCCTCCTTCTTGTCTGGTTTCAGAAAATCCACACATAATGTTGGAGGTACTTTAACCTTTTGTTGTTTTGAATTAACTTACTGTTAATAAAATGAATCATAAACAACTAGTTTTTGTAATCAATTTGTTTATTTATTTATTTTTTGCCTCATGCAGCGGTCGACTTCCCACTCACTCCATCCCGACCCTGGATATTTGCAGTCCTGAACAGAGGAAAGATCAGAACATAGATGACAGATCAAAAGTTTAATCTGAGTAAATGTAACATTTTAATGGAGAAAAATGTTGATTCAAAATTTCACAGTGTCAACAAATCCCCAAAATGTTGGGACAGGTAGCAATGAACAAATAAACAAGAATTAATGTTGCATAGACTTTTTTAAAACGTTTGTTTTTATATAATGTCCGCCATAATAAAAGTCTAATAGGTTAATTGGAGTACCTGTAATAAATAAAACATGCATACCTGGTGAATCAGCTCTCATGTCACCTCCAAAGTGACATGTCTCCATGTCAACATGTCTGTGAAGCACGGCTCAGAGATTCCCTGGATGTGGAACGCCTCATGGAGCTAAAAAACAACAACACATTTTTAATCACCTTACAAAAAAACATACTTGAGAAACATTACCGTTTTATCACCTTGTTGATCTGTCAAACAGATGACCCAGTGCAAAATAAATACTGCCGCACAGAGCTGATGACCGATATTCATTCACCAAGTACATATTATTTTACAAATACCTTGATCCACAACATTATTTGCAGCAAAAGAACACCGGGTCTAAAACATCGTTAACCAGTAGCCTACAACAGCTAAAATTAGCTCCAGCTGGTCTCCATTGTTTTGTGACGTTGCAGTCTTCCTTATCAGAGTTCATAAGAGTTCACACACTCTGCGGTGTTCATAAGAAACACTAGATTCTTAGCATTTAAACGCCATTACAACACAAACTAAAGTTGATCAGCAACAGATGAAAACGCCACGACCTTATGTGGGGCAACAACAAAGCAACGCTGCAGGTCGCAAACACAGCACATGAAGAAACACGTCATATACTCAATAGATAAATTATGCAATGGAAATGTGTAAGATGGTACTAACCTCCAAACGGATTGTAACATGATGGTGTAAGGGTGGGTGAACATCAGTTTGAAGAGCTTTCTTGGAACATCGTGGCTCTTCTATGCTAATGCTATGTTGCTAATCTCTGATCCAACTCCGCCCTGAACTCTGGAGGGGGAGTGACCTTCTCGGGGGAGTGGCTCCACTTTATATTCAGGCAGCAGAGCATGTGACGTCAAAGTCAAAGTCAAAGTCAACTTTATTGTCAGATCTGCAATATGTACTGTACAGGACATACACAGGACCGAAATTGCGTTTCTCTCAGTCCCTCGGTGCAACAGTAAACATCTAAACATTGAAACACTGAAACATATAATAATTGACATAAGCATAAAATAGTAAAACTAACACTGTCCTGAGTTTTTTGCATAGTGGAATAAGAGTATGAAAATTTACACCAACTCTAAAACTAAAACATTAAACATTTAATGAACATAATACTGTCCTGAGTTTTTGCATACTAGTATAAAAAAAGAGTATAAAAAGTATAACTAAAATAAACTAAAGGTTTCTAGCATTGACATTTGCAAAGTGGCAAAGCAGCGTATGAGTTAATGTACACAGTATATGTATGAGGTAGTAGTTGATGTTGTTATAGAGGCAAAAAGTGGCATATGCAGTAAGGCACATTGGGCATCCCTAAATAAGACCGTTCAGAGCACATTGTATATGTATCAGCAGTGGTGTAGATATTAGAGTAGTGTAAATGTAAACAGTAGTAGTTACATGTAAGCAGTAGTAATAAAAGTAAACAGTATTAATAAATGTAAACAGAGAATGTAAACAGTATTATGATTATAGGCAGTGATGTAATACAAACATTAGTGCAAGTATGAGAAGTAGTGCAAACTGTATGAGCACATGACCGAGAGTTTAGTGAATAACCCGTTTGATGACACAGAGTCCAGTGTTAAAATCTTTGTGTTGTGTGGTAATGTGTGAGAAAGTTTTAGTGTTAAGGCAGTTCAAATGGGAGGGGGGGCAGAGCAGGCAGAGTGTTTAGCATCCTGACTGCCTGATGAACAGAGCTGTCTCTCAGTCTGCTGGTTCGAGCCTGGAGACTCCTCAGTCTCCTTCCTGATGGCAGCAGTCTGAAGCAGCTGTGTAGTGGGTGTGTGGGATCACCTGCCATGCAGTGGGCTTTCCGAGTGAGGCGTTTGCTGTGTAAGTCCTGCAGTGAGGGCAAGGAGGTGCCCACGATCTTCTCAGCTGCTCTCACAATGCGCTGGAGGCTCTTGCGGCAGGATGCAGTACATGCACCAAACCACACAGTGATGCAGCTGGTCAGGACACTTTCTATGGCACCTCTGTAGAAGGTGCTCATGATGGGGGTTGAAGCTCCAGCCCTTTTCAGCTTGCGGAGAAAGTAGAGACGCTGGTGAGCCTTCTTTGCCAGTGCTGCAGTGTTCCTGCTCCAGGACAGGTCCTTTGAGACGTGCACTCCCAGGAACTTGGTGCTGTCTACTCTCTCCACTGCGGTGCTGTTGATGGTCAGAGGGGCATGTTGGGCATCCTTCTTCCTGAAGTCCACAACAATCTCCTTTGTCTTCTCCACGTTGAGAGTGAGATTGTTGTGTCCGCACCACAAGGCCAGGCGGCTCACCTCGTTCCTGTAGTCCGTCTCATCGTTGTTGCTGATGAGACCCACCACTGTTGTGTCGTCCGCAAACTTGATGAAGTGGTTGGAGCTGTATGATGGTGTGCAGTCGTGTGTTAGCAGGGTGAATAGAAGGGGGCTCAGCACACATCCTTGTGGGGCCCCTGTGTTCAATGTGATGGTGCTAGATGTGTTACTCCCGACTCGTACTGTCTGTGGTCTCCCGGTCAGGAAGTCTAGCAGCCAGTTACACATTGAGGTATTCAGCCCCAGACTGTCCAGTTTAAGGATGAGCTGTTGGGGGATGATGGTGTTGAATGCCGAGCTGAAGTCGATGAACAGCATTCTAACATAGGAGTCCTTCGTGTCCAGATGTGTGAGAGCTGTGTGAAGGGCAGAGGAGATGGCATCGTCGGTTGAGCGATTAGGTCGGTATGCAAATTGGAAGGGATCCAGGGAGGCAGGGAGGACAGATGTGATGCTTTTCATGACTAGCCGTTCAAAGCACTTCATCAGGATGGGGGTGAGTGCTACTGGGCGATAGTCATTGAGGCATGCGGGCGTTGCCTTCTTTGGGACAGGGATGATGGTGGTGGCTTTGAAACAGGTGGGGACGATGGCCTGGCTCAGTGAGATGTTAAAGATGTCCGTGAAGACCGCTGCGAGTTCCCCTGCACAGTCCTTCAGCACACGACCAGGTATGTTGTCAGGACCAGAGGCCTTCCGGGCGTTAATCTTGATGAATGATCGCCTTACGCTGTCTGAGGACAGCGTCAGCACCTGGCCATCAGGAGAGGGGGGGAGTTTATGTGCTGGTGTGCGTCAGAGTGTACAAGACACGTCAGAGTGTACAGTCTAGACCAACAAGAAAATCAGCGTGCAGTAACCTCTGTTCAACCCATAGAGCTACCATAAACACGTTTTTGGACCAAATATTGCCGATTTAAACAAATACGCACAAATACATGAAAATGAACACAAAAATAGTGCTATGAAACATTTTAAACACATTCTGGGGAGTTTATCAGCTAAAAAAAGTTAAATTTCGGTTTAGTTTCACTTTAAAGTACTGAAGTACTGTACTTACTTTTGAAAATACTTAAGTATTCAAAAGTTCATGCATTTAAACAATACTCAAGTATTTAAAAGTATAAATTATATTTTCTATCAGTACATTGCTGTATTGTGTTGAGTGATTTTACAGAACCTTATCCTGATGATGTATTGACATGTAGAACCACTCCAGCACCACATGCCTTAATAAAACCTGTAAACTACAAATAATATCTTACTGCGTTTTACATTTTTATGGAAAGTCATGGAAATCCTAACAGATGGTGCACATTTAGTCTTTTCCTCAGCTTCAGTATTCATACACTACATTATTTGTCTTTAAAAGTGCATACTGACAGCAGCAACTTAACACAGGAGAGGAAACAGTAACACTGATAACTGAAAGTACTGCCATAACATAGAAGCTTACAAATCAATGAGTGTTCTGCACACATGACTCTAGCATAACATCTGCATCAACAACTGGCTGACTGCATTTAAGGAAAGAAAAACAGCAAGAGTGGATTACAAAGCTGAGCCCAAAGGAACAAGAAGCTTCCTAGAAATATAGTGGAGTCGAAAGTATAATATTTGTCTTTGAAATGTAGTGGAGTGAAAAGTCACAAGTTCCCAAAAACACAAATACTCAAGTAAAATAAAGATACTGGTACTCAGAAATGTACCTAAGTACAGTACTTGAATAAATGTACTTTGTTACGGTCCACCACTGCACATATGGTAGTGAAAATATTGGATTTAGTTGCGGCAACCCAATTTTCAAAAGGAAACTGTTGTTTCTAGATGTTGTTACCACAATTATTTCTCAAGTTATCATGTTCACAACATGCATGGATGGACGGATGGTGTTTCCAATTCTCCTTCGTCACTTCGCAATGTGGGACATAAAGCAAAGAGGAAAAATACTCCCTCACACATGGTCAAAACTTTTTTTTTTTTAATTACTTGCAGTGTTTTAACAAGTGGTCCTGACAACCATACAGTTAAATGTTTATTAAAGTGTGGGTGTGTCCTGTTGTGTCTTTAAAGAACTTATTCATCCCACTTCTACTCTAAATCCTCCCATTGGATGGACTTTATGCTTCATGGGTTTCTGCTTTGTTGTCTGAAGCAACACAACGAGCAGAGTGAAGGTGACTAACAGGAACTTCTTTCCAGAAGCCAGTGAATAATAAATTAGCTTCTTAAGGATACTGAAAGACTACTAAGTGTTATTGTATTGAAGTTAGTGGCCTTGGCAGGACCGGGCCACTGGGATTTTTTTCTTCTGTTGCAGTTAGCAACTGAAACTATTGTGGACTAATGAAACAATTTCACACAACAGAGTATGCCCCGTGGTGCCAATCTCACTGTCCACTCCCAACCCAGCCAGGAAAAGTACAACAAGCAGTTAGGAGGAAATTAGGTTTTACTTCCATTTCCTTCTTTGTGCATTAATAGTCACTTCTGTGTTGTGAGTCAGAATCCAGCAAGTTGGACCAAGGAGATTTGCTGAAGCAAAGAGAGAAAAATCACAAGTAGAGACTTATTTTTTTTCTTCTGACTTTCATATTTAGGATTTAAGGATATTTTTTCTTCCTAAAATATCTTTGTATATGGTAAGTTGAAAAAAAAATTGATAATTAAAACTGGGAAAATTAAATAATATAGAATATACCATAATAAAATATTGATACATTTAATTTAGTTCAATTCAAAAATACTTTATTAATCCCAGAGGGAAATTAAATGTACTCATCCTAGTTTCATTGGAGTTGTTCTGGGTGCTGATGGCTGTGGGCAGGAAGTATCTCTTGTAACGGTCGGTCTTGCAACCTATCTGACCAGTACCAGTATCTGACCAGTTTAACAAAGCAATCAATTTTTTTAAGAACAATGGCCCTCATGCACGAAAATGTTCTTATTGTTATCCTAAATTTCTCCTTCTTTTGTTCGTACGAAGCGTTCGTACGAACATGCCACGTCAGAACCAACAAACTCTTCTATCCACAGGAAAAGCGTGTAAACGGGCTGCTTAAAGGTGATGAATTCCACCTGTTCTACTCACCTGCGCGTGCTCGCGTGAATGTAATTTACATAATTTCCACCCCTCAAAACACCATATAAGGCCACGCTTCCTGCCTTCTGACAGCAGGAAGTGTCCATTCATTCAAACACATGAAGTAAAATGAGGAACTTCACGCGTTCGGAGATCTGCTCTCAGTCGCGCTGTGGCTACCCCCCCCCCTGCAGGTGTCGGATGGTCAAATATCTTTAATGTTAGTGTAAAGTTTGTAAACAACTGTGTAGTTTCACTTATTCAGAAGAGCTGTGGCGCACCGCTGCCCCCCGCAAGTGTCGGATGGTCAAATATCTCTAATTTCAGTGTACTGTGTTACATTATAGTTTCACTTATTCAGAAGAGCTGTAGCGCACCGCTACCCCCCCACCCCCCGCAAGTGTCGGATGTGTTTTTCAACAGAAGCATTTTAAATTGTCTCTAAACTACAGTTAACTTCATATTAATATTGTAGTGC
>JBBPBX010039976.1:0-19302 GCA_038048925.1 Garcialebias charrua | reverse complement strand
AAACTCACTTTAAAACTTGCAGCTCATCCAAGTAGCAGGTGCAGTTCGTTTTGGGGCTGGTCCCTTCCATGTACAACTGGGTGCAGGTTGGTTTAGAATGTATTTCCAGCATGGTTGCAGCCACCTCCTTGTCTGCAAACACAAACACAATATATAACCATATTGTGTGTGTCATTATGGAATTCACATGCATATAGGATTTTCACACATTTTACGTCTAATAAAGTGTAAGCTGTATAAACAGTGTGTCAAAAGTAAATACGTTCTCAAAGATAATTAAATTTTCCCAGGAAAGCTAATAAATGTATCTCTTGGGATAGTTATTATTTTTCACATCACAACATCACCAATTGTCTCAGGTTGTATTTAAGACATAGTTTACAGAAATCAAATAAGAAATAAGGACGCTGTGAACATTTGTGTGACTCAAACGTCATGTTTTTGTTTACATACTGTGCTTACAGTATACTGACAGCTCTTATGAAGACATGGCACTAGTTATAGCAGCTAACAGAAGATGTTAAACCTGTAACAATAACCAAATCAGTCTAAATATCAGAAGTATTGGTGTGAGAAATTTAAAACATGGTGTGACTGACTCAAACGTCATGTTTTTGTTTACATACTGTGCTAATACTGACAGCTCTTATGAAGACATGGCACAAGTTAAAGCAGCTAACAGAAGATGTTAAACCTGTAACAATATCCAAATCAGTCTAAATATCAGAAGTATTGGTGTGAGAAATTTAAAACATGGTGTGACTGACTCAAACGTCATGTTTTTGTTTACATACTGTGCTAATACTGACAGCTCTTATGAAGACATGGCACAAGTTAAAGCAGCTAACAGAAGATGTTAAACCTGTAACAATATCCAAATCAGTCTAAATATCAGAAGTATTGGTGTGAGAAATTTAAAACATGGTGTGACTGACTCAAACGTCATGTTTTTGTTTACATACTGTGCTAATACTGACGGCTCTTATGAAGACATGGCGCTAGTTATAGCAGCTAACAGAAGATGTTAAACCTGTAACAATAACCAAATCAGTCTAAATATCAGAAGTATTGGCGTGAGAAATTTAAAACATTTATTTCTGACGCTTGGATATACAGGTTGTTGACAACGACACACAACGACTCACCCTGCTGGACATTCGCAAAAAGCCTGAAGGAGTTCCCCATTTTCCATCAGCGCACACAATCACCTCCTCTCGTATCCGCGGCACAATGTTCAGGCATTTTGACCAGTGGTTGTCCACTATTTTAAGAAAACAAGCTTCTAAATTACAACTCTATCATTACGAAGCTCCTCGACCCCTTCCCGAGCCCCTGCATCCGGTTAGGGATTTTTGCCGTCCAATCAGAACGCTCGTTTCAGGCGAGCTTTGCGTGATAACGTCAACTGGTAAAAGGTCTATTGTCCATCCAGTGATTACTTTCTGCAAGTTTCATCAAAATCTGTTCTGTTGTTCCTGAGCTATTTTGATAACAGTCAAACGCTGAGGTAACAGCGCTCCAGAGAGCTCAGAGCTCCAGAGAGAAGGAGGCCGTGCTGCGACAGTGATTCCGAGCAGAGGAGGCTTCTGTCGGACACATGAGCTGGGAACGGTTGGTGGACTCTAGCGGCCGAAAGTGACACTGCACCACTTTTTTTGCCAAAATGAAAAATGGTCATATCTCAGCCAAATATTGGTCTAAAAATAAGGGGGAAAATCCATAAATATGTTGTTTCGCCCATGGCACACCTGACGATCTGTGCCGCGAGCAAAAAAAAAGGTGATCTTGAAGACAATGACACTGCGTTGTAATGATCCCCGCTGACAGACGTTCCTGTCCCTACGTCACAGATGTCGCATGCGGAAGTACCAGGATTTTCTGTGACGAAACACGGCGCCAAGTTTAAAATCACTTTAAAATCAAATTTTCATTGATTTATCATTTTGCTTGTAAAAAAGAACATAGTTGAATGATACAACATATATATGTTGTGCCACTTTATGCATAGTTCCAACATCATGTCACACACCCTTTAAGGGCCTTGCTCAGGGGCCCAGAGTGGGGCGAATGAGGGTGGAGGCGGTTGTGGGTGTTTCACCTTTTTTCCACCCACATTTTTTGATGTCTTTACCGGGGCTTGAACTGGCGATCTTCTGATTACAGGCCCACCGTCTAACCACTGCGCCACAACTCCCCAAACGACCTTCACATCAGGGTGAAGGTCGTCCAGATTTGTAGGGTGACCCAGTGCATTGACCAGTAGCAGCAGCACCTTAAACAGGATGTCTTTGGACGTGCAGAACCGCTGGACACCTGGCACAAAATGGTTGGTGAACCAGTGCTTGAACACAGCCAGTGTCACATCCATGCCTTCCTGTTTGCCTTCCATATGACTGGCAGCTGACCCTTTAAAATCCCCATGAACGCCCTAGGATTCTCAGACTGGTACACCAGCATGGGTTTAAGTTTGCAGTCACCAGCAGCATTGCCCCCAAAAAGCAACGTAAGCCTCTCTTTGCCCACTTTATGGCCTGGTGCTGTTTTTTCCTCCTTGGCGATGTTTGTGGGGTTGGGCAAATGCTTCCAGAACAAGCCTGTCTCATCCACATTGAAAACCTGTTGGGCTGTGTAACCCCCCTCCTTAAT
Organism: Garcialebias charrua; assembly: GCA_038048925.1. NCBI lineage: Eukaryota > Metazoa > Chordata > Actinopteri > Cyprinodontiformes > Rivulidae > Garcialebias > Garcialebias charrua. The sequence goes on along the minus strand of JBBPBX010039976.1, from coordinate 16,656 downwards.
GATCTCAGTCAATACTTCAGGAAAGTCACGTGCTGCCTCTACATCGCCGCTGGCTGCCTCCCCTTGAATTTTTATATTGTGGAAGTTAGCGCATTGTTTAAATCGCTGAAACCACCCTCTGCTAGCAACAAACGTCTCAGCCTCGCTCCCCCTTCTATCTTTTTAACGCCTCGAAGAGCCGACTTGCTTTCTCCTGAATCATCATCAAGCTAACAGGAATACGACGTTGATTCTGGTCCTCCAGCCACAAAATCAACAATCGCTCCATTTCCACAATGAGCCCACTACGCTTCTTTGTAATAACTGTGGCTTTCATCGGCGCCGACCCCTTCACATGCTCTAGGATACGAGCTTTATCTTTTATTATTGTTGCGACTGTTGAATGACTCAATCCAAGTTTACGTCCAATGTCAGTTGGTGTTTCGCCCTTATCTGATCTTTAAGTTTTACCTCCATTGTAATCGCTTTCTTTTTCTTCAAAGCACTCCCATCAGAAGAATCATCTTTGCGTTTTGGGGCCATTGTAAAATTAACAAAGACTTGTCCAGTTATTTAAAAAATCAGCTGTTCTTTAGTTGTATTCGTTTCCACGATCTACGCTCAAACCCCCGCTCCATTACTTTAAATACAGTACAAATCTGTATCACTCCTCCTTTGTCCTTGGGAGGACAGTACGCAGCTGTAATCATCCGCCCCTGTAATTTTCCATTGTCACGGCCGCTAAGGTACACCCCCTCTCCCACTCTCCACCGACAGTACGCAGCTCCCTGTAAATTTCCATTGTCATGGCCGCTAAGGTGCATATACCACGTAAATCGAAGCAACGCTTTTCAATGGGAGCGCGTTCGTAAAGTTGAATCATCGTAAGTTGAGACCGTCGTAAGTCGGGGACTACCTGTACAGTATATGTAGACAGAAGAGGAGAAGTTTGCTGACGCATGCGGACCCGCAACAGAGGAGAAGTTTGCTGACGCACACGGACCCGCAACAGAGGAGAAGTTTGCTGACGCACGCGGACCCGCAGCAGAGGAGAAGTTTGCTGACGCAAGCGGACCCGCAACAGAGGAGAAGTTTGCTGACGCACACGGACCCGCAACAGAGGAGAAGTTTGCTGACGCACGCGGACCCGCAACAGAGGAGAAGTTGGCTGACGCACGCGGACCCGCAGCAGAGGAGAAGTTTGCTGAACAACAACCACGGCCCCACGCCAGGTGACGACCGCACCCACGCGCTGTCACGATCAAGGCTGCACACAGTGACGGTCGCTGGCTCGCTGCCACGTGCTGGTGAACAGGATAGAACACCTACAGCGGACAGAGACAGGTGAAGACCCATCCAGGTGAACGATGCCGCCGAAACGCGTGGGGACCGGGCAGGGAAGCAACACAAATGATATGGAGGAGATAAAGGACTCACTCAACTACATGATTGCTGAACTTTCAAAGTTGACTTCACAACAAGAACTTCTTTTTAAACTTATTGAGGAAGTGAAACAGCTAAAATTAGCTCTAAATGAAAGAGACATTAAAGTAAAAGAACTAGAGACAAGAGTGGACCAACTCGAACAGTACACACGGAGAGATGATTTGGTCATAACTGGACTTGAGGTAAAACACAGAACCTATGCCCGAGCTGTGGCAAGTGGAGGGAACACAGAAGATTCTCCCCAACAAGACCTACTCAGTTTGGAGCAACAGGTTGTGTCTTTTTTACAAAATAAAGACATTAACATCAAACCTGAGGACATTTCCACATGCCACACCCTGCCCAATAAGTCAGAAAAAAGCAAACCATCTACATGTATTGTGGTTAGATTTATTAGCAGGAAAACAAAAAATACAGGTAGTCCCCGACTTACGAGCGCCCTAACATACGAGGGTTCAACTTTACGAGAGCTCCATGGAACCAAACTACCGACCTGCGAGCTGTTGTTCCGATTTTACGAGAGAACAGCGTCAGAAATAGTTGTGTAAAGATACGAGTGAAATGTTCCAGAGTTACGAGAATTTACCGTTAGATACCGTTGTTTCGAATTACGAGATGAAAATTCCGTGTTTACGAGAAAACTCTGTTAGAAACCATTGTTCTGTTTTACGAGAACCGAGTGTTCATGCCGCTGATTGAATGTCATGTTTCGAAGGGGAGTTTGGGGCAGGAGGTGGAATGTGGGGGGAGGTGGAGTGGAGGGGGTTGGTTTCGGGGGGATGGGCGATGGTTGGTTTCGGGTTGGGGGATGGGCGATTTAACCATGCACCTGCACTGGACTTGGACTGGACATGCACACTGCACATGGCGGGCACGCTGTGGTGGGTGGGGTGGGGGGGGGTGGGGTATGTTTCGCGTGACAAATGGAAAAGTACAGCAGCGGAAGGTTACATAGGCACTACTTTACTGTACCCCCACCCCCAAAAATCAAAGGCGGAGTGATTTCATCAGGTACTACATAAGCGAACAGCGCGAAAGCAGCCGCGTGGGTCTACAGTTTGGCGATTTGAGAGACACAGTTACACAACATCCTTTAGCAAAACTAGCATTCGTTAGCTTTGTTAGCGTATTAGCATTCTTCTTTTTGAAAGCATGTCTGCAAAGAGAGGAGCTTCTTCTGCTGGTGCTAGCGCACCGAAAAAGCGTAAGGCCATCACGTTGGAGCAGAAGCTGGACATCATCCAACGAGCGGATAGGGGAGAGTCGACGTCCTCCATCTGCAAAGCTCTGAACCTCGTGAGTACCGTTAGCACGATTCGTAATGGTGGAACGTGAGCGCTTTCTTAGCGAGTGTTTTACAGTCGCTGCGCAGATGAAGAGTCGTAATGGTGGAACGTGAGCGCTTTTTATCGAGTGTTTTAGTCGTTGCGCAGATGAAGAGTCGTAATGGTGGAACGTGAGCGCTTTTTATCGAGTGTTTTACTCGCTGCGCAGATGAAGACTGTAATGGCGGAAGGTGATGCTTTCTACCCAGACTCGTAATGGCGGAACGTGAGCGCTTTTTATCAAGCGTTCTAGTCGCTGCGCAGATGAACACCGTAAATAAGCATGCAGCGCACGGCAAGCGACTGTTAGTTAATGACATTTTATTTTTTATTTTAGGTCAGTTCTACAGTCAGCACCATAAAGGCTGACCGCGAGCGCATCTTAGCTAGCGTGAGAGGAGCAGCCCCCATGAAGTCCACGGTGATAACAAAGCAACGCACGGGTGTTATCACAGAGATTGAGCGTCTGATGAGTAAGAAAATTTATTTTTTTATTTATTGCGTCTTTTAAATAGGAAATAATTTAAGAAATACTGTGCCTGGACAGTTTTTTTTAATATGCACTGTGTACAGTTACATTTTTTTTTTTTTACCTGAGATGTTTGTTTACAGGTGTGCTTTGTTTACCTGAGATGTTTGTTTACAGGTGTGCTTTGTTTACCTGAGATGTTTGTTTACAGGTGTGCTTTGTTTACCTGAGATGTTTAACACATGGTCACAAGACTTTTATTAAAAATAATTTTTATGTTTCTGTAATGTTCAGTATGTTTTAACACACCTGTCTTTTCATGAACAACTTCTAGTCCTTTGGATAGAGGACTGCAACCAGAGGCATATCCCACTGAGTATGATGGTGATGCAGGAGAAAGCCCTCAAAATTTACGAGGATCTCAAAGCAGACATGGGGGAGGGCGTGGAGGTGCCCAACTTCAATGCGTCACGGGGGTGGTTCAATCGGTTCCGAGAAAGGGCTAATTTGCATAGCATTAAAATCCAAGGTAAGTGAAACATTTCATCTGTGCTTTAATTTTTAACACAGTGTAACATGTGTTTCATCTTGTCCTGTGTGTGTTTTTTTCACCAGGAGAGGCAGCAGCTGGTGATGTGGGGGCAGCAACAGCATTCCCAGAAAAACTGTCAGCGATAATTAGTGAGGGGGGATACACACCGCAGCAGGTGTTCAATGTTGATGAGACTGGCCTATTTTGGAAGAGGTTGCCCGACCGCACCTACATCAGCAGGGAGGAAAGAACAGCACCGGGCCACAAAGTGGGGAAAGAGAGGGTGACGTTGCTGTTCGGAGCGAATGCTGCTGGTGACTGCAAATTAAAGCCGCTGTTGGTGAACCATTTTGAGAACCCCAGGGCCTTACACCGTATTGATAAGAAAGATCTGCCGGTGTATTGGGCATCAAACCGTAAGGCCTGGGTGACCATAGAAGTGTTCACAAAATGGTTTACCAAACATTTCGTCAAGGACGTACAGCGCTACTGCAGAAGACAGCGCATTCGCTTTCACATCCTGCTGTTGTTGGATAATGCACCGGGTCACCCCGCAAATCTCACTGACCTCAACCCAAATGTGAAGGTGGTATACCTGCCACCCAATACCACCAGTCTCATTCAGCCAATGGACCAGGGGGTGATATCGACCTTCAAGGCGTACTACCTTCAGAGGGTCATCCGCAATGCTTTGGAGGAAACAGACGACTCTCCAGAGTTGACTTTAAAAGACTTCTGGAAGAGGTACAACCTGCGGCATGCTTTGGCGCACATTGATTCGGCCTGGCTTCAGGTGAGGGAGAGCACACTGAATGGAGTGTGGAAAAAGCTCTGTCCACAGTTTTTTGATCCCTCACTTGAAGCCCAGGACTCAATCAGCAGTGTGATTGAGAATGTGGTGGAGATGAGTAGGCAGCTGAACTTGGAGATGGAGGCTCAAGATGTTCAGGAGTTGCTGGCTGAAGAAGGCGAGGAGCTTTCTACGGCGGAGCTGCAGCAGCTGGATAGGCAGCCGGTGGTGGTGGAGGAGGAGCAAGAACAAAGGCCAACCGCTCCGGCCCCGGTCTTCACGAGGCAGGTCTTGACGAAGATCTTTAAGGAGCAGCAGCACGTCTTGGACCAGTTGCAGGCACTGGACACAGATGGGGAGAGGTTCGCCAGGGTATCCCGAACTATCCTTGGCGGTCTGGCTTGTTACCGGCAGATCCTAGAGGAAAAAAAACAGGAGGCCGTGCAGAGAACCATGCTGCAGTTTGTCACCAGGGGCCCTGCAGCCACGGGCACTGCATCGACTCTAGGATCTGCTGGAGCAGCAGAGGCAGCAGAGGAAATGCCATCCACCTCTGCTGCTGCACAGCCATCCACCTCTGCTGCTGCAAGCCAGCCGTCAATGGACAGGTACAGCTCGATCTCCAGATCCAGCTCCAGCTCCAGCTCCAGATCCAGCTCCAGCTCCAGCTCACCCTCTCCCCAGTAAACATCCCTCCGTCCTTCCCCTGCACCTGTCCCCAAAGGTAAGGAAATGTTGCATTTACATTTTGATTTTCTGTTTTATTTTATGTTACTTCATCTGTTAACCCACCTGTCTCTGTTCATTTCCACAGACGTCTGCTGCTCCTGCTCCTCCTCCTCCTCTCCTCTCCAGTCATTCAGCCAGCCAGCCTCTGCACCCCTCCACAAAGGTAATGAAAACTTGCTTTTAGTTTTTGATTTTGTGTTTTGTTTTTCTGTTACTTCATCTGTTAACCCACCTGTCTGTTCATGTCCACAGACGTCTCCTCCTCTCCAGCCAGCCTCTGCAACACCTACCTTCACTGACCTCCTGCTCATCTCCCACTAACCTGCACAGCTTCATCATCCAGGTACCGTACAGTAATGAAATGTGAATTTAATTTTGCTTTTCTGTTTAGTTTCATGCTACATTTCATCATCCACCTGTGTCTTGTCATGTCCACAGCATCCCTCCAAAGCATTGTGGAAAGGCCGCCCCCTGGTCCAAACATCAGCACACAAACATCACAGTAAGGACAAGTTGTTTTTGGATGTGTTTAATTTATCTGTAAGCACAACACCTTGCTGTCTGTGTGGTTTCATATGTTTCATTACAGTACGTAATGTTAACTTACAAATTTCTGTTTTCTAACAGTGACACCTGCTGCGTTCCCTCCTCTCCTGGGTGTACTGGCATCACACTGACTGAGGGATTAACCCTCCTGGGTGTACTGGCATCACACTGACTGAGGGATTAACCCTCCTGGGTGTACTGGCATCACACTGACTGAGGGATTAACCCTCCTGGGTGCAATGAAATCACACTGACTGAGGGGATGCTCCATGCCTCCTCCATCCCTCCTCCATGCCTCCTCCATGCCTCTGCCATGCCTCTGCCATGCCTCTGCCATGCCTCTGCCATGCCTCCTCTCCTCCACGTGAACGTGAGGCCTTTTCACAAATCGTGCATGTGTGTGTGTGGGGGGGTGTCATCTTTCTGTGTGTAATGTTCACTTCAACATGTGTGTGCCTTGTGTTCACAGGCTGCCCTGCTCTCCTGCCTCCAGTGGCATCACTGACCCAGACACCTGGACGTCTGTCTGACCACAGTCTGAACACCCGTGCGCTACCTCCGCTCCTCCACGTGAACGTGAGGCCTTTTCACAAATCGTGCATGTGTGTGTGTGGGGGGGTGTCATCTTTCTGTGTGTAATGTTCACTTCAACATGTGTGTGCCTTGTGTTCACAGGCTGCCCTGCTCTCCTGCCTCCAGTGGCATCACTGACCCAGACACCTGGACGTCTGTCTGACCACAGTCTGAACACCCGTGCGCTACCTCCGCTCCTCCACGTGAACGTGAGGCCTTTTCACAAATCGTGCATGTGTGTGTGTGGGGGGGTGTCATCTTTCTGTGTGTAATGTTCACTTCAACATGTGTGTGCCTTGTGTTCACAGGCTGCCCTGCTCTCCTGCCTCCAGTGGCATCACTGACCCAGACACCTGGACGTCTGTCTGACCACAGTCTGAACACCCGTGCGCTACCTCCGCTCCTCCACGTGAACGTGAGGCCTTTTCACAAATCGTGCATGTGTGTGTGTGGGGGGGTGTCATCTTTCTGTGTGTAATGTTCACTTCAACATGTGTGTGCCTTGTGTTCACAGGCTGCCCTGCTCTCCTGCCTCCAGTGGCATCACTGACCCAGACACCGGGACGCCTATCTGTCATTCTGCATCCTCAAGCAGGACCAAACACTTGAACTGAACTCACATCTTACCTCTGAATGATGCTGCTTGTTCCTGCATCCTCCATCACATCAGGACCAAACACTTGAACTGAACTCACATCTTACGTCGGCTTCTCTGAACTCACATGTTCACATTGATGGTTGCACTGCTGCATAAGCAGTCCCATGATCCAGGTTTGAACAGCAACTTTTGACAACCAAAGAGACTACCTTCACTTCAATCAAAGTAAGGAAACTTTCTTTTTTATGCTGTTTCTGTGCTGGCTGGTTCTACCTTTTCTAAAGTTCATGGAGTGGACACTACTGTACAGTACAGTATGTATGGCACTGTTGTTTTTTAAACATGATGCTTGCAACATCTTTCTGGAGGATGTGACTTGTTTCTGATGTTGCAACATGATGCTGATGGATGTCATGTGTTCATGATGGGTGTGACTTCATTCTGATGGATTTGGCTTGTTCATGGTGGGTGTGAGTTGTTCCAGATGCATTTGACCGGTTTCTGATGTATATTATGTGACACATGGTGTCACATGATGTCATATGGGTGTGACTAGTTTACAGTATTCAATAGTACATGTAGTGCTGGGCAGAAAAGCACTGTTGTACAGTAAAAACTATACAGTACAGGTACTGTATGTGTTTATAGATGAATGTGTGGTGTAATGTGCTAGCTAACTGCTTGGAAATAAAGTGTTGTGCATGTTTAAGGATCAGTATGTACGCTTGTTCAGTCTCATGTTGATAAACGCGTGCTTTACGTGTCGTTAGCGCCTTTTTTCCGATTTGCGAGCGTTGTTCCGGTTTAACGAGAGCCACGTGGGTCTTTTCAATTTTTACGAGCGATGTTCCGGTTTTACGAGCGCCACGTGCGGGCCGTTCCAAGTTACGAAATTTCGGTTTACGAGCACCTCGTTGTAACGGAACTCGCTCGTAAGTCGGGGACTACCTGTAATCTGATGGTGCAGGCAAGAAAATTGAAGGGGACAAACGTCTTCATTAATGAACACCTAACAAAGAAAAACAGCAGCATTGCACGTGAAGCAAGGTCACTGAAAAAAATTAATAAAATAATAGCAACATGGACACGTAATGGGAACATTTGGATCAAAGTTGGGGAAAATTCACAACCTAAAATAATAAAGGATCTGAAAGATTTAGAAGCACTTAGAGGAGTATAGGAAGAGATACATTTACAAGTAAAACTGACTAAGCCTAACTAAGTGGACAAGAAAAGAGAATGAAAAACTATGAATATATATATGAATGACTCAGATTACAAAATATATGATTTAGATGACCAAATTGATTTCAATTTCTTTTCAAGGAACAATGACTGTGAGTATTATAATGAAGAACAATTTAATAATATAAAAACAACAACAAATGACCTTTCTATTATTCACATAAATAGTAGAAGTATAAATGCAAATTTATGTAAAATAATTGATTATTTAAAACAATTACATAGGAACTTTAATATAATAGCACTCACGGAAACATGGCTTAAAGAAGGAAATATGAATGACGTGTATATTGATGACTACGAATTTTACCATATGAACAGAATCAAAGGAAGAGGAGGTGGAGTAGCTATATATGTTAATAAAGAAATCAACTGTAAAAAAATTAATGAAATGTCAGTAGTAGTAGATAATATTATTGAAATAATAACAATTGAAATACAAAATAGCAATTCAAAAAATATATTAATAAGTTGTGTATATCGACCACCAGACTCAGATATAGAACTATCACTGATCACATCATGAAGTTACTGGAAAAGGCATCAAGTAAGACAGTATTTTTTGTGTGGAGACTATAATATTGATCTGGGTATCAAAACAGAAGCAAATAACATTGGTACATTTATAGATTCAATGTACAGCAAAAATCTTCATCCATTGATAACAAAACCTACAAGAATAACATCTCATAGCGCCACAACAATTGACAACATTTTTACAAACATAATAAATAAAGACATAATAAGTGGCATTCTGACTACAGATGTAAGTGACCATTTACCTGTCTTCACAATTTACAAAAACGATCAACGTAGTACAAAAATAGTCACAAACAAGAAAAAGATGATAAACACGTCAAAAAAATCTTTGGATAAATTAAAAAATGATTTGTTAAAGCAAAATTGGAAAGATGTGTATGTTAGTGACGTGAATAGAGCATATGATGTATTTATGAATATATTAGTAGGTCTGTATGAAAAAAATTGTGTACAACAAAAAATTATAAAACGAGGCGTTATTGATAAACCTTGGATGACAAAAGGGTTAAGAAATGCATGTAAAAAAAAGAACAACTTGTATTCATGCTTCTTGAAATTAAGAACAAAAGAAACTGAAGAGAGATATAAGAAATACAAAAACAAGTTGGTATGGATAATAAGAAAACGCAAGAAGGAATATTATAGTGAGTTATTAGATAAAAGTAATGGAAATATGAAAGACACATGGAGAATAATAAATGGTGTCTTGAAAAATCAGAAAACAAGAACATGTACTCCTAAGTATTTTGTAAAGGACGGAAATGAAATGTATGACCAGAGTGAAATAGTGGATGGATTTAATGAATATTTTGTGAATATTGGCCCAAGTCTTGCAGCAAAAATACCAAAAACTGATGCGATTGTAAACCACACAGTTACAAATTGCACCAATAGTATGCTTCTTGTTGAGACTGACAAAGAAGAAATACTGAATATGGTAAAAAAAATTGCTGATAAGAGATCAAAAGACTGGGTTGACATGGACATTATGCTTGTAAAAAATATAATTGGTTATGTGATTGAACCATACATCTGTAATTTATCACTTTCAACTGGTATATTCCCCGACAATATGAAAACAGCTAAGGTGATTCCGATTTTTAAAAATGGTGAGAAACATGTATTCGAAAATTATAGACCAATATCATTGTTACCGCAATTTTCAAAAATCCTGGAGAGATTATTTGCTACCAGACTAGATCAATTTATAGAGAAACAAAGTGTCTTAAGTAGCAGTCAGTATGGGTTCAGAGCTAACAGTTCCACATCAATGGCTATTATGGAATTCATAGAACACATAACAACTGCAATTGATCGACACCAACATTGTGTCAGTGTTTATGTAGATTTAAAGAAGGCATTTGACACCATTGATCACAGTATTCTTCTAGAAAAGCTAAGTAGATACGGTCTGAGAGGTCATGCACTTCAGTGGGTATCTAGCTACTTGAATAATAGGAAACAGTTTGTAGAAATTAATGGTGTAAGATCTAAATTTGGTAACATTACATGTGGAGTCCCTCAAGGTTCTGTACTAGGACCTAAGTTGTTTACTTTATATGTGAATGACTTAGTTAATGTATCAGAACTTTTTGGATGTATTTTATTTGCTGATGATACAACATTTTTTTATTCAGGAAAAGATATAAACACAATGTTGAACATAGTACAGACAGAATTTGAAAGAATACAACATTGGTTTCAACAAAACAGTCATTGAATTTAGAGAAAACAAATTACATGATATTCAGTAATGTGAAGACTGATGGTGATCTTTCACTTAAAGGTTCAGTCTGCAGTTTCTGTAGAACTGCAGCACTTAGAAAAAATTTCAACAGGCAAAGCATTCTGATCCCTCCCCCTCAGAGCCATATATGGCTCTGCCCCCTTGTGGACTGTTGAGTTTCAAATTCAAGCTCTGTTTTTATTGGCTGATTCAAATTCAAGCTCGGTTTTTATTGGCTGGTTACAAACTTTGTTTTTATTGGCTGGAAAATGGTGGGTCACTTTTTCTTTTTAGAAATGCTTATTTACCACCTGGAGAAGCAAGGGGACAATATTTTTTTTTAGTTTTTTTCAGAGATTACCTCTCTAACATCAGTTAATCTAGCGACAGAGTGAAGAAATATGTTAAAAATATATTGTTAGAAAAGTTACATATAGCAGCTTTAAAGTAAATGGTATTGAGATCAGTAAAGTCAGTGAGGTGAAATTTTTGGGTGTCATCATTGATGACAAGCTGTCATGGAGAACTCACATTAATTACTTACGAACAAAAATCTCAAAATCTATTGGAATACTATATAAAGTGAAGGAGTTATTTAATGACAAAGCCCTGTTTTTGTTATATAATACATTAATTCTTCCTCATTTGATTTACTGTATTGAAGTTTGGGGTAAAGCTTGTAAGACAATCACAAATCCGGTCTTTATTTTACAAAAAAGAGCTATAAGAATTATCACTAGAAAAGATTACACTCATCCATCACATATATTGTTTTGTAAATTGAAAATTTTGAAATTCTATGAATTGGTCGATTATCACATTTTAATATTTATGTATAAGGCCCACAAAAACATATTACCTTCTAACATTCAAATTAACTTTGTTAAAAGAGAGAGTTATTATTTTTTAAAGGGGATAGAACTGTTTATGAAGCCATGGTTTCGAACCTGTTTGAAAGAGAGATGTACTTCAATCCAGGGTATAAGTTTATGGAATGGTTTAGAGGATGACTTTAAAAAAATCAGATCTCTGTGTATATTTAAGAGAAGGGTTAAAACTAGTTTTTTGAAAATATATGATCATGTATAATTTAATTTTAAGAAACTGCTGTTTGAGCTGACGTATTTTTTTTTAGTATTGCTTTTATTTTATATTATATTTTGATTTAAATATTTTGAGAAAAAAGGAGCAGACATTATAAGATTTATTCTTCTTCTGCTTCTTTTCATTTTGATTTGTGTATTAATTGTGTTTTTTATTGTAAACATTTTTTTGTATTTTAAAATGAATGAATGAATAAAATGAAAAAAAAAGAAAATATGGTAATTGTGAGGGTAAAATTGTGTGTGTGCGTGTGTGTGTGTGTGTGAGAGTGTGTGAGAGTGTGTGAGAGTGTGTGAGAGAGAGAGAGAGAGAGAGAGAGAGAGAGAGATAGTGAGTGATAGTGAGTGATAGTGAGTGATAGTGAGTGATAGTGAGTGATAGTGAGAGAGAGAGAGAGAGATAGTGAGAGATAGTGAGAGATAGTGAGAGATAGTGAGTGAGAGATAGTGAGTGAGAGATAGTGAGTGAGAGATAGTGAGTGAGAGATAGTGAGTGAGAGAGTAACATTGTCCTTAATGTTCATGTGTTTCAGTGGTTCCTGCCTCTGTTTAGAGCTGATTAAAAGAAGAAGCTCCTCAAGACTGAAGGCCTGATGTGGACCAGCAAGACCCAGAGTCTCTTATAGAATGGAAGAGAAGACCCTTAGACCAGTTTGATATCAGGTTTTTGGTCACAACATTTTCTTTAAAGAGTGAGGATAAAAAATACTTACCAGGAACCCAAATTGAAAGACTCACAAAGGCAGTTTTAGCTCTTCAAAGACTGACATTAATGAGGCCGATGAAGATGATGGTGAAATGACCAGTCCTGATTCTCAACTAAAGAACTCATCAGACTCTCAATCAGTACGTGAAGACAGTATGAAAGACTCTAAGGAGAGCAGGGCTCCTGAATCAGAGGTAAAAACTGTCAACAAATCTTTGAGCTGTTCTGAGTGTGGTAAGCAGTATGTCAGTAACGGGACTCTTCAAAGACACATGATAAATCATTCAGGAGTAAAGTCTTCAAGATGTCAGATTAATAAGAAATGTGTTGGAGAGAAGAAAAATGTAGAGTCATGCAGGAAAGTCCAGGCAAGGCCAAAATCATTAAGCTGTGATGATTGTGGTAAAAGATTTACTTTCAAATCACATTTAATGTTACACATGAGAATCCACACAGGAGACAAGCTGTTTCCTTGTGATCTTTGTGGACAGAGATTTAATTGGAAGGGTGCCTTAAACACACACATGAGAGTCCACACAGGAGAAAAGCCATTTCCTTGTGAACTTTGTGGACAAAGGTTTAGTCAGAAGTCAAGTTTAAATTCACACATGAGAGGCCACACCGGAGACAAGCCATTTCCTTGTGATGTTTGTGGACAAAAATTTAGTCGGAAGGACGGTTTAAACAAACACATGACAGTCCATACAGGAGACAAGCCGTTTCCTTGTGAACTTTGTGGAAAAAGATTTTGTCGAAAGGATGCTTTAAATGAACACATGAGAGTCCATACAGGAGACAAGCCATTTCCTTGTGAACTTTGTGGACAAATATTTAGTCAGAAGTCATCTTTAAACAGTCACATGAGAGTCCACACAGGAGACAAGCCGTTTCCTTGTGATCTTTGTGGACAAAGATTTAGACAGAAGGCAAATTTAAACACGCACATGAGAGTCCATACAGGTGACAAGCCGTTTCCTTGTGATCATTGTGAACAAAGATTTAGTGAGAAGGAAGCTTTAAACAGACACACGAGAGTCCACACAGGAGAGAAGCCATTTCCTTGTGAACTTTGTGGGCAAAGATTTAGTCATAAGTCAGCTTTAAACAGTCACATGAGAGTCCACACAGGAAACAAGCCGTTTCCTTGTGAACTTTGTGGTCAACGATTTAGTCATAAGTCAGCATTAAACAGTCACATGAGAGTCCACACAGGAGACAAGCCATTTCCTTGTGAACTTTGTGGACAAAGATTTAGTCGGAAGGATGCTTTAAATGAACACATTAGAGTCCATACAGGAGACAAGCCATTTCCTTGTGAACTTTGTGGACAAAGATTTAGTCACAAGTCAGGTTTAAACAGTCACATGAGAGTCCACACAGGAGACAAGCCGTTTCCTTGTGATCTTTGTGGACAAAGATTTAGTCAGAAGACACATTTAAACACACACATGCGCGTCCACACGGGAGAAAAGCCGTTTCCTTGTGATCTTTGTGGACAAAGATTTAGTCAGAAGACAAGTTTAAATAAACACATGAGCATCCACACAGGAGAGAAGCCGTTTCCTTGTGAACTTTGTAGACAAAGATTTAGTCATAGGACAGCTTTAAAGAGACACATGAGAGTCCATACAGGAGACAAGCCGTTTCCTTGTGAACTTTGTGGACAAAGATTTAGTCGGAAGGATGCTTTAAATAAACACATGAGAGTCCACACAGGAGACAAGCCATTCACTTGTGAACTTTGTGGACAGAGATTTAGTCGGAAGACAAATTTAAACAAACATATCAGAGTTCATACAGGATTGAAAACTTTCTGACTGAAAATATTAAGATAACTTTTTTTTTTTTTTTTAATAAAAAAAACAAGTACAAAAAAACTTACAATATCAAACAAGGCTCGAGACTTAAGGCATGCATAGCATAAAAGAGAATAAAGGCACATAAACAAAAACAATAATGTGTTTAAGATAATTTTAATTTAATTTAATTCCTCAAGATCTGTGCCGGTTTAGGGAATTTAAGAGCTAAGCTTATTTCAAGTGAGAAGACATTAAATGTAAACATTTTTCTCAAACATGTACAGTACTGCTGTACTTGCTGTAAACGTAACACAACTCTTAACATGTTTTTAAAGAATGCAATGTTAACTATATTACATTAGAAAGTATTTGTATTATATATTATATATTATATTATATATTTGTATTGGAAAGTATTATTTAGTTTAATTAAGATAACTTTTATCCACCTTATTCCTAGTCCCCATGATGCCTTGCGCGAATTATGGGAACCACTTCCGCCGCAAACTGGAAACCAGCACTTTTTTTTACACGCTAGCAACGCGCTAACTGGTTTTCGTCAGAGTTTTTAGGTCATAAAATATGTGGGAATACGAACAATCACAACTCAAATGTGGAGATATTGTTTTACCACTACCTACAGCTATTGAGGAGTGGGAGGACGACTTGAAGAAGTGGCCGAAAATAACGTACACTAGCATATTTAGCTACTAGCATATTTAGCTACTTTGTTGACTCTGTTGCTTCAGATGGTGAAGCAATGAGCAATCTGAAAAGCTCTGAAGCTTATCAGTATCTTCACAGTAACAAGGTTGGTCCTGTTATGTTAAGAGAGGTGGGACACAATCTTATTTACCTGAAGGCAAGCATAGAGCCCAACCACAGCCTTAAAAATCCACATCGCCAAGCTTGGGTTTTGGTTTCAGCGACACCAACTGAGCACCTGGAGCTTGACATTTCTTTTGACAAAGACTTTACTGATTCACAAATGAAGCACCTTGAGAACTTTTACTTTTCACACATGCTTCCAACATTAGTAGATGAATTTGTTGCAAAGAAATATAATCTCTGCCCAAAATTCCTGGATCTCTTAAAAATACAGTAAACGAAAACAAATAATGAAATAGACAGGAAACGATATTTAAAAACCTGATAATGAAAAAAGTGACATTTAGATAGAAACAGTAGTTTAATCCAAAATTAACTGATATATTGCAAAAAAAAACTAACCTTGTAAGAAGGTTAACAGTCAACTATTGTACATAACAAATGAATAATTTTAGCAAATACTTTCTAATGTAATATAGTTAACATTGCATCCTTTAAAAACATGTTAAGAGTTGTGTTACAACGTTTACAGCAAGTACAGCA
The DNA here is from genome assembly GCA_038048925.1 of Garcialebias charrua. NCBI lineage: Eukaryota > Metazoa > Chordata > Actinopteri > Cyprinodontiformes > Rivulidae > Garcialebias > Garcialebias charrua. Next base: position 1,179 of record JBBPBX010039976.1, on the reverse strand, counting down.
GTACTGTACATGTTTGAGAAAAATGTTTACATTTAATGTCTTCTCACTTGAAATAAGCTTAGCTCTTAAATTCCCTAAACCGGCACAGATCTTGAGGATTTTGTCAATTTTAGGCACCAAGTTAATTGGCACTGTCTGAGAGAGAATCTTGTACACCTTCAGGCGCCTTATTGCTCGCTCAACATGAATGCGAGCATGAGCAATGCGGCGTGTGCGAGTCACCTCCTCGTTGGTCAGCTTGCATCCTTTGCGTGTGAATGCTGGAATAATTAGATTGACATCACGCTCTTCCAGCAGGTCCCTCACTGTGAAACCACGATCACCCTTCACATGATCTCCAGCACGCAGATAGTCCAGAAACAGAGTTCTCTGTTATATATCTGTCACTGCATTTTGCCATAAGCATCTGAAATAAACATGATTATTCCGGAGGGAGAAACTGCCAATAAATATTTCACAGTGTTATTAGCATAGTAGTGACTGTATGATTCACTTCTGGAGTCCAAGTTTTTAGCTTTCTGCAAAACTGTCTCTGTGCAGTCAATGACACAGGTTGTGTTTGAAAAGTGCTCTTTCAAAGCGGTTTGCAATGTTGCTTTAATTGTTTCACGGGGCAACCATAGAATAAGGTCCTTGGTTTGTTCTGACATTATGTCAATCCACATTCCAACAGTCTTACTGACCTGACCCTGTGAGATTTTGAACCGCCGTGCTAAATCAGCCATGACAAAGTTCTGTCTTAGCTTCATCAAAGTAATTAGAATTTGGTCCACCACAGGCATTGTTGAGGAAGCAGGAGCAAATGGCTTAAGGCAAGACACAAGTGTATGAAACTCAGTGAGTGGGATCCCTGTGTACAAAAGAGAGTCTTCATCAGTCTGCAAAATACTGTCTGCAGCAGAATCCGGTATTGCTGGGGATGATGCACTCATGCTGCATGTGACTGTGGGCCCTTTGGAATAGGAGTGGTCCTCCATCCCTGGGCATGACCACTGTGTTTGGGCATCACAAGAGGTTGTTGGTGGTGTTGAGCACAGCTCCACACTCTTGTCAAGCCCATCTGAAAGTAAAAGTACAGTATACAAACATTAGGGTTCATTTATGAACACACACCTATATATAATACATACACACACCTATATTATATATAAAAATATATATATATATTATATATATATA
>JBBPBX010039975.1:7827-29611 GCA_038048925.1 Garcialebias charrua | reverse complement strand
ATGCAATGATGTGGAGATGGCAAATGTCAATATTTTATTTGTAATAGAACATAGATAACAGATCAAAATATGTTGATTCAAAATTTTACAGTGTCAACAAATTACAAAAAAGTTGATGCAAGTAGCAATAAGTGGCTGAAAAAAGGAAATTGACAAGACCAATTAACATTAATTAGGTCAATTGACAACATGATTGGGTATAAAAAGAGCTTGTCAGTGTCTCAGAAGCCAAGATGGTAAGAGGATCACCAATTCCACCATTGTTGTGCAGAAAGATAGTGCAACAATACCAGAATGGTGTTACCCAGCGTAAAATAGCAAATACTTTTAAGTTATCATCATCATCCGTGCAGAACATCATCAAAAGATTCAGAGAATCTGGAACAATCGCTGTGCGTAAAGGTCAAGACCGTAAAACTACTGGATGCTCGTGATCTCCGGGCCCTTAAACATCACTGCACCTCAAACAGGAATGCCACTGTCAAGGAAATAACAGAATGGGCTCAGGAATACTTCCAGAAAGCATTGTCAGTGAACACAATCCACCGTGCCATCCACCGTTGCCAACTGAAACTACAGTACAAAGAGGAAGCCATTTCTAAGCAAGCTCAGACGTTTGCACTGGGCAAGGGGTCATTTAAAATGGAGTGTGGCAAAATGGAAGACTGTTCTGTGGTCAGATGAGTCACGATTTGAAGTTCTTTATGGAACACTGGGACGCCATGTCATCCGGACCAGAGAGGACAAGGATAGCCCAAGTTGTTATCAACGCTCCGTTCAGAAGCCTGCATCACTGATGGTATGGGGTTGCATGAGTGCTTGTGGCATGGGCAGCTTGCATGTCTGGAAAGGCACCATTAATGCAGAGAACTATGTTCAGGTTCTAGAACAACATATGCTCCCATCTAGACGTCATCTCTTTCAGGGAAGACCCTGCATTTTTCAACAAGATAATGCCAGACCACATTCTGCAGCAATCACAACATCATGGCTACGTAGGAGAAGGATCCAGGTACTGAAATGTCCAGCCTGCAGTCCAGATCTTTCACCTATAGAGAACATTTGGCGCATCATAAAGAGGAAGGTGCGACAAAGAAGGCCCAAGACGATTGAACAGTTAGAGGCCTGTATTAGACATGAATGGGAGATTCCTATTTCTAAACTTGAGAAACTGGTCTCCTCTGTCCCCAGACGTCTGTTGAGTGTTGTAAGAAGAAGGGGGGATGTCACACAGTGGTAAAAATGGACTTGTCCCAACTTTTTTGGGATTTGTTGACGCCATGAAATTTTTAAACAACATATTTTTCCATTAAAATGATACATTCTCTCAGTTTAAACTTTTGATCTGTGTTCTATTCTGATAAAATATTAGATGTTGACACCTCCACATCATTGCATTCAGTTTTTATGCACAATTTGTTTAGTGTCCCAACTTTTTTGGAATCCGGTTTGTAGTGGAGTCAAAAGTACAAGGTTGATAAAAAGATTGTACATATATAGATCTTTTTCAGATCTTCTAAAATTTTAACATTTGATGTGGAACTGTTTTTTTTTTTAGTACGTTTGCATCGAGTTAAGTAAACAGGTGAGCTGTGAGAAAACTTTCAGTTGGAGCCAATAAACATTGTCTTACCTGTTGTAGATGGTTCTTTAATGTTCTTTAATGGAAAATGACCAAGTTTTGACTGGATGGGCCTTCTCCATGACATACATTTTGACTTTAAAGTAACTGAAGCACTGCTGTATGACCAATTTATTTCAATGGACTTCGAAAGCATTTTTTTCATAATGTTAAAAACAGACGGACTCACTTCCTGTTTTCAAATCTCAAAAGTTTTCTCTGCAGGGTGTCTGGGCTCTTAGAGATAGGGTGAGAAGCTCAGTCATCCGGGAGGGACTCAGAGAGCCGCTGTTTCTCCACGTCGAGAGGAGCCAGTTGAGATGGCTTACCCCCAATTTACACTACATGCGTTCCGGCTCCGGTCCGCTCCGCAGGTCGCAGCTGAGCGTTTCAAATCCAATTTCCACTACCTCCGCTCCGGTCCGCCTGGATGCGCCGCTCCGAGACGCATGCGCGGGAATTGCAAGATCGCGCGATAAATCAAGTGATAAATAAGGAAGTCAGAACAAAACAATTCATTCGGTGGAAGAAGGAGAACAACAGTAGAGACTGCCTCACCGTTTGATTGTTTTTTGCATTGAGATATTTTCAGGACATTTGCTCTGTAATGGGTGAGTATTGTAGATCATTCAAAGAAGTACATTTTTGCTAGGATTAGTCCACCCGTGGTGATTTTATTTTGTAAATATGGATGTTGTGCTCGTTCCTTTTCCTGTTGGTGCGTCGTAATCTTTAAAAGTTGACTCCGGCACAGCTCCGGCGTCCGGCAGAAATAGGATCGGATTCTGATGGTGTAGTCACACCGGGCATTTTTTCAACCTCCAAAAAGCTCCTCACGCACGCAAGTGGACGCACTTGTGAATGCAGCGTGTTCAGAGCTGAACGCCAGAACGCAAAACAGCTGCTGGGTGTGTGGGAGGAGCTTACCGGTATACAGAGTCCTGCGCACTCCGCCAGGCAAGGAGCTTTTTATTTCCGTCTCTGTGGAGCAGAGTTGACTGGTCGTGAAGGACTTGTCGCGAACACACAGCTACAATGAGTTTCTCTTCCATAGTACACGACCTCGCGGGTCGCGAGTCCCACAAACAATACGTCACATAGTACGCGCGCACCCTCGTTTCCGCATCACATAGGGACTCTCCCCTTGACCCCCTCTCTTCTCCCCCGACTCTCCCTGATTGGTTGACACACCAACCAATCTGGTAGAGTTGAGCGGCGTTTGAAAGTTTGAACCGCGAAATCTTCAACATGTTGAATGCGCGGTTTGGAGGTTGAAGCCGGTTCACGTGCACGGAAAACGCTTCCCAGCACGCTCAACACGCACGCGACCCGATGCCAGACGCCAAGACGTGGCTGGAAGCGCGTCCACCATTGACTTTACATGTAAACTGGACGCTTTGGAGGTCAAAACGCTGCTTGGTGTGACTACACCATAATTTTGACGGACTGCCGTCCGCTCGCCGCCGCCATGCGGAGCCAGTGTAAATGCTCTCATTGATTATAATGGGTGCGTATTTGCTGCGGAGGTCGGACCGGAGCGGAGCCGGAACGCATGTAGTGTAAATTGGGGGTTAGCATCTGGTTAGGATGCCTCCTGGACGCCTCCCTGGTGAGGTGTTCCGGGCATGTCCCATCGGGAGGAGACCCAGGATGTGTTGGAGGGACTATTTGTTTCTCGGCTGGCCTGGGAACGCCTTGGGATCCCCCCCAGAGGAGCTGCTCCAAGTGGCTGGGGAGAGGGAAGTCTGGGCCTCCTTATAGGCTGCTACCTCCGCGACCCGACCCCGGATAAGCGGAAGAAAATGGATGGATGTCACTTCCCCACTCTTTTCTGTAACTCTTCTTATATTTTCCCCACCTCTGCATCTTCCTGCTACATTTATCACACCAGATCCACCTGCTGCTATAACTGCCATAATTTATGGCGCCACCTCGCCAGTTCTCTGTTGACAACGCCCTGGCAGGTGACGATAGCCAATCAGTGACGGGGAAAGGCCAGGGGAGCTTTGCTATTAACCAATAATGAGGAATCATTGAGATCCTTTCAATGCACCAGCTCCTACTGGTTTCAGCTCTGCAGAGGAACACCAGTTCATGACATCTGACTCCACATTGAGACTGAGGTTCACATCACAGACACTGAGTGAGTTCGGGCTGAGTGTAGAGAAGGAGTATCCACTCTTAGGGCAGAAGGCTATGGACATTCTTATTCCTTTTGCAACATCATATCTTTGTGAGACTGGCTTCTCTGCTGTTGCTGCACTAAAGATCAAGTACAGGTCCCAGCTAAACATTGAACACGAGCTGAGAGTTGCCGTGTCAAGCTTGAAACCCCGCTTTGAAAAGCTATGCGCTGCAAAACGTGCTCATTGTAGCCATTAGTCCTGACTTCCTCATTTTGTTAAAAAAAAACACAAATTGTTGTATTCATTTTTTGTTGTAGGTTAAATATATTGTTCCTGAATAAATGTTACTGTTCAATTTGAATTTGTTATTGATTTTATTTCAATTAATTTTTCAGTATCAAATGGCAGTCAGTTCAAAAATGTTTGTAAATTAAATAAGGATTGCATGACCTCTTCTGCAGCCACAAAGTCCTGTAGAAGCCTGTTAATCACCCACAGATTCAATCCAGGTGTGTAGCAGAAAGAAAACAAATTCTGCTACAGGACGCACCTCCCAAGGGAAGACAGAAAGTAATAAAAGTAGAAGAAAGAAAAGAAAGTAGAAAAAGTAAAATGTCCAGCTGGGGTGGGGTGGCAAACAGGGTGGCAAGGCTCTCTGTTGGGGTGGCAACTGCCACCCCATGCCACCCCAGTTGATCCGCCCCTGGCTTTGGAAAACCTTCAAAATGAAAACGGGAATTTGGGAGTGTACAAAAAAACATTGTACAAAGGTGGTCAATCTTATTTTCTTCCTATATTCTCCCTATTTTTTTTATTTTTTATTTCTTAGAACTTAAACAAAACCTCATTTTTGGTGCATATCTGTGATAATGAACCAAAGCTACTGAAATTGTCAGTATGCTTGTTTGAAAAATATTCCTGTCATCAAATCTCAGTGAGCATCGTTGCTGCTGAATCGTTGGGTTGGGTTACACTGAACAGAACGTCAGCTGCTGGACATAAATACACTACAGTAACCTTTTATTCACAAAATACAAACTATAATATGTTCATCTTACTTGTGAAAAGTTATCCCCCGAGACCTGACGTCAACAGTCCGTCGATTTGAACAGAAATAAGCTGCACAGTGCTGAAACCATAGATATCTATGGCTGAAACATCTTCTGCTTTAACCAAATAAAAAGGACGACCTCTCCAAGATGGCGGCCGCTGGACATAAATACACTTTAGTAATATTTATTCACAAAATACAAACCATAATATGTTAATCTTACTTGTGAAAAGTTATCTCCCGAGACCTGACGTCAACAGTCCGTCGATTTGAACAGAAATAAGCTGCACAATAAGACGGCCGACCTCTCCAAGATGGCGACCGTAATTCCTGCACCGCAGCTCTCATGCGGTATCTTCTAGCGTCTAGCACAAATGATTATTTTCTGTGGTGCACAATGAGTTAAATGTCCACACTAGAGGTATACCACTCACTGACTTTATGCTCACGCTCCACGCACTGCCTCTCTCCCGACGTGGATTCTGAAAAATCTGAAAGCAGAAACGCGGAAGATGACGTCATGCAGCCGTTTGATTACCCATCATGCATCATGTCCTTCAACAGCTCAAAACTACGGTAACAGACGAAAAATCAACAAAAATAAGAAAGTATGATGTGCAAAACGATTCAGGCTTTGTTTGTTTGTTTTTCAGCCTATACAGTATTGCATTTGAAGCCAGAAATTTTCTTGGAACCGTGAGTCTAAATCGTAGTCGTTCTGGACCCTATAAATACCGCTCAAAATTCTAAGTATTCTGGTTCAGAGTTAGCATCCGTGGAGGACACCCTGCATATGCTGTGATGCGGTGGTGGGCCTTCTCCCTCACTTGCGTGTGTGCTGGTCACGCAAAGAGATGAGCCTGGTCTATGGTGTACCATACGGGAGTACGGTCTGTGCACACACACAGCAAGAACGACAGGAATAGCCTATATGCCACGGACTTCCGTTCCAGCCTTTCCGCATTCTTCACCCGTAAGACGCACTTCCGGTTTGCAGTCAACACGGTGTTAGCGATGGCGTTCTTCACGAGATCTCTGCAGGACTTGCCGACAGTCACTGTTAATAATGTCTACTAATAATGTCTAATAATGTGTTTCTTACTGAGCTGCAGCTGCTGTTGTTGTTGTGTTCTCCTCCTCCTCGCTGTCCTCTCTGCTGCTTCTCTCCCAAAGCCCCGGTCATGGAAGTGGAAGGGACACTCGAACAATGCAGGTACAGCTCATTTTTAACCACTGTTTGATGCTGGCTCTTGAATATTCTGAGGTTTAAAACGCCGCTACAACCGAGTGTTAGCTTTAAGGCTAACTCGGTTAGCCACGAACTCTGGCATTAAAATATAAAAAACTAAGCGCTCTATTGTCCCTGCTATTCACTGGACACAACGGCACACAACAAATCTCTCTTGTTGTACCAGTAGCTCGCAGATAATTTACCTTTTGTGTCTTTTACATGGTCTAGTTCTAGAAGCTACCGCTAACAACAACAGTAGTAGATGAGAGCCGGAAGTGAAGCGTATTGGTCATATTTTAACGGAAGTACGTCACCACTACCCGTGGCATATAGGCTATTGACGAAATGGAGGGCTGTGCACATTCACGTGCATTCATGGACACCAATGGATACCTGGAAACAGATCATCCATAGAGGAGGCACTAGGTGCTTCATTGGGACGGGCTCTGAACCTTGTTTTTTGCTCAAAACTATATTGTCAACTAGTCTGCTGCTTGACATTGCTGTTTTTCTTTGATATTTTTCATACACAATATATTTTTTCGTTTTCCAGCCCCCTGTGAGGAGCCCCAAAGCGCTTTACAATACCAGCCATCCACCCATTCATTCACACATTCATACACCGGTAGTGTAAATACCGTTAATAAACGGGTGCTGAGTCGGTGGAGCGTGATGTCAGGACAGACGCACATGTTCTCCGGGGGTTCTTCTGTGGACAGGATCATAATAAATGGAAAATACGAAGCAGACAAAAACGACTACGACATGGCCCTGATGAGGCTGACGAGCCCAATCACAGCGGGAGGTTAGGCTTTAATTTGAACCTTTACAAACATTTAAACCGTTTAAATCAACTTTTTCTAGTTCATTTCTTTCTTTTTTTTTGCTACATACTCAAACACGTTCACTCAGAAACGTTTAATAGGCTTTGCTGCCCTCTAGTGGTCAGTCTGCCAAACATATAGTTTGAGACAATTTAGTCAGTTGAATTATTTCTAGTGTAGCTTGTACAATTTGTTAATTAGGTTAATTAATAAGATTGGAAATAATGAATATGCTATCAATAATCTGATTATATTAGCTAAATATTATATTCACTGTCTTTCTTTCTTTTTTTCAAATGTAAACCTAATACCTAATACAGAACCTGCTGGAGTTCGACAACCAGAGGGTGGTATTTGCTGCTCGGCACCAAGATAAACTGAACACTGGGAGGATTTTGGGGTTGATAATACAGATATTTATTCTTATTGTCATTACACCAAGTAATTCTACAAACCATAAAATAAAAGGATTTAATTCCTTCAGCAAACCACAAATTTCTTGGTTTAAGAAAACGAAATGGGAGACTTCAGTGGAAATGTGTTGCAACTAAATGCTACAATGTTTTTGGACTAACTAAAAATGTTTAATTCACTGTCTTATTTGTTGATGAATAAATATTTGGTTCTTTGAAACCAATAAGGTCTACGGTCTTTTACTGTGAGTAAATACATGTATTAGCTGCTACAAATTCTGAATTATTGGTAATAATTTTAAGCATACACTCAGAGGTGGGTAGGAACTAGTTACATTTACTCTGTTACATTTACTTAAGTAGCTTTTTGGGAAAATTGTACTTGTGAGAGTAGTTTAAATGTGAAAGACTTGTACTTTTACTTGAGTAAATTTTAGGGGAGAAAACCACAACTTTTACTCAGTTACTATGGGCTTTCTGCCGATCGCTACAGTTACTTTTGTTTCAAGTATGTAAAAACATTTGCAGCAAAATTATTGCGTAACTTATTGTCACCTGACATGTAACCAATCAAGTGAAGCCAACCAGTCACGTGACCACAACAAACTCTCCGCGCGGGCCATGTTGAGTGACGTCGGAGATTCTGGACCCGGTTGATGAGAGAAAGAAAGACGGACGGTTCGTAAAAGAATGGTGACAGAAGAAGCTGGCGAATTGCTATTGTTCTCATGATTAAGTTAAGGAATACACAGTCCTTTGCTTGATGTGTACTGTACAGTTAGTGCTGTTTATAGGATGTCAAAATGTAAGAAAATGAGTTCCAACATTTACTGGTAGAAACAAAGTTTTGCAGAAAGTCAAGTTTATTATAGCTGAATTATTTGGGCTACAGTTGCCTTTGTGTTTGTTTTTTTATTTACAACAATGTAAAAGATAAGTGGTTTATTTCTAAATCCTTTTGGCTGGTATTGCCTTTGTGTTTTTATTTATAACAATGTATGTTCAGTCTCATTAAAAGTTATGTTTCCTTGTAAATCCATTTGCATGTTATAATTTAATGACACGAGATGGTACTCCGCAGTTACTCACTACTTGAGTAGGTTATAATCAAAGTACTTTATTACTTTTACTCAAGTAAATTTTTGGATGCCTACTCACTACTTTTACTTGAGTCATATTTGGTTCAAGTAACAATACTTTTACTTGAGTAAAATTTTTGAATACTCTACCCACCTCACTAGAAACAACACATCATTCACTTCACTCAAAAAGTACTTTAGGAAAGACACTTGCAAGAATATTTTAGTTTCAGTCATTGTTTTGCAGTGAAAAATGAAAATAAGCACTGGGTATGATTAAGATATTAAAATATACTGTATCAAGTATATAGTATATAATTTAACACTAATTTAAATATATTAGTAGAATGAAAAAGCTAAATTAATTAAGCAATTCATCAATAAAGTTTTAAAAAGAAAGCCTTTTATGACAAATAAAGAGTGTTGTGTTTTAAATTACAGTACTACACTATTTGTACAAAAAAATTACAGTACTACACTATTTGTACAAAAAAGCATTTAAAATGTTTTCAAGATGCAAAAACATAAACGTTACTTCATAACACTTAAACATTAATTGTGGGAAATTTTTTCCACTGAAACATGACATGGCGACTGGTGGGATCGAACCCGCGACTCTGTGATCAGCTGCTTTCCCCCCCTCTTTCTTCCCCTTTTTCTTCCCCCTCTTCTTCTCCCTGCTGCTACTCCATCCTGGCGGAGCATGTCTGAACATGAAAATTTGGGTTACTGGTAATATGGGCTAACAGCACAGAGTGTACAATAACAGTCAACAAGTCAGATTTATGAACGAAGCTGTGCAAATTTATTATCCTAACCGCAGGGTTTATGTGATTGTAAATTATAATTGTGCATTTTATGGTTATAAAAAAAGTATATTGTGTATGAAAAATATCAAAGAAAAACAGCAACGTCAAGCAGCAGACTAGTTGACAATAGTTTTGAGCAAAAAACAAGAGCGCGTCCCAACTAGGACTTTGGTAGCAGACTAGTTGACAATAGTTTTGACAATACAGGTATTCCCCGATTTACGAGCGAGATCCGTTACAACGAGGCGCTCGTAAACCGGAAATCTCGTAATTTGGAACGGTTGCCATGTCTCTCGTAAGTCCGGAATTTCGCTCGTAAATTGGAACGGTTTCGCTAGCGCGACTACAAACACTCGTTTTTCATCAAAAAACTGCTTATGAGTGCATAAAAATGATCGGAAACGTGTGTCCATATGTTTAGCTAACTAACTGTGGTGAAAAAACACATGAAAACTCAGTATTTTTTGCGTTTTTTCCAAAAATTCGCCAGCTCGTAAGTCTGGAACCTCGCAGATCAGAGCGCTCGTAATTCGGGGACTACCTGTAGTTTTGAGCAAAAAACAAGGTTCAGAGCGCGTCCCAACTAGGACTTTGGTCCCTGGTCCCTCCTCTATGGATCTGTTTCTATGTATCTATTGGTGTCCACGTTTAATACCGGCGTGACTGTGCACAGCCCTCCATTTCGTCAATTCCTGTCGTTCGTGCTGTGTGTGCACAGACCGCACTGCCTACCACCTGATGGTACACCATAGACCAGACCCACCTCGCATTGCTGGAACACACCTACGTAGGTGAGGGAGAAGGCGCACCACCGCACCACAGCATATGCAGTGTGTCCTCCAAGGAGGCTACTCTGAACCAGAATACTTAGAATTTTGAGCGGTATTTATGGGGTCCAGAACGACTACGATTTAGACTCACGGTTCCAAGAAAATTTCTGGCTTCAAATTCAATACTGTATAGGCTGAAAAACAAACAAACAGAAAGCCTGAATCGTTTTGCACATCTTACTTTCTTATTTTTGTTGATTTTTCGTCTGTTACCTTAGTTTTGAGCTGTTGAAGGACATGATGCATGATGGGTAATGAAACAGCTGCTTGACGTCATCTTCCGCGTTTCTGCTTTCAGATTTTAGATTCCACGTCGGGAGAGAGGCAGTGCGTGAGCATAAAGTCAGTATACCTCTAGTGTGGACATTTTACGGAGCCCCCCAGGGGATGTGGAAAATATTTTTTTTCTTTGCGTGAGCACGCAAACGTTTGCGTGCGCACGCAAAACTATTGCGAGGTAACGCAAAACCTTTTGCGTGGGAACGCAAAACCCTTTGCGTTCCCACGCAAAAGGTTTTGCTTTACAGACACCATGGGAGGGGTTCCTTTAAAAGGAATGTGGACTCAGTAATGAAAGCATGTCACTGTGGCGCAACCAGTAACGCATCAGCTTGCCGCTCCAAAGGTCACGAGATCGATTCCCAGACGGGACAACATTTTTTTTTTTTATTTAGATTATTTATTCATTCCAGATTAAGAAAACAGAAGAAAACTATTTACAAAACAACAATAAAAACTTTCAATTATATAATCATTCCTCTTTCTTATTTTGCTTAATGTCACAGAATAAACAATAAAAANCCGGCAGTGCGCTCCCCCTGGGGCTGCTTGGGCTCGAGTGTCCTGCCCTGTCCTGTCGGCGGGGCGCGGGGTGGGCCGGATCTTGGATTTGGCAATCCTGGTTTGACGCCTCCTGTCAAACCATTTTGGACTCTGTGGCACCATTTAAACTGGTGCAACCTAAAGCCAGATCTGAACCCTGGTTCAATGAAAAAACTCTTGCAGCCAGACAGGAGTGCCGCAGAGCTGAACGGAGATGGAAAAAGGATAAACTGGAGGTTTCATTTCACATTTTAAAGGACTGTCAACGTCAGTACCAGAACATTGTTAAAGAGGCCAAAAAACAATACTTGTCAGACATTATCACGTCCAATCACAACAACCTGCGTGTCCTTTTTGAGACTATTGACTCTGTCCTGAAGGCCCCACAACCTGTCTGCCATGAAGCCTCAACTGAACTCTGTAATGACTTCCTGCAGTTTTTTATAAATAAGGTTGTTACCACAAGGGCCCTTATTTCAGCCCCTGCTTTTGACCCCTCCTGCTTGGTCCCCTGCCTGGCTGTGTTCGATAGATTTGAACCAGTGACTCTGACCCTTTTAGAGGATGTGGTTGGCCATATTAAGCCATCAGGTTCCCCTCGTGACCTTGTCCCCCCTCGTCTGTTAAAAGAGGTTTTTTCCAGCATCAGGCAGGTGATCCTTGCTGTTATCAATAGCAGTCTGTCCTCAGGTGTTGTGCCAATAAGTTTTAAACATGCGGTGGTGCAGCCCCTGCTTAAAAAGCCCAGCCTAGACCAATCTGTCTTGGCTAATTTTAGGCCCATCTCCAAGCTGCCTTTTATTTCAAAAATTTTAGAAAAAATTGTGTATTCACAGGTGAAATGTTTTCTGGACGAGCACAACATAATGGAGGTTTTTCAGTCTGGCTTCAAAACTCGCCACAGCACAGAATCAGCTCTAGTCAGAGTTTTTAATGATATTCTTATGGCCAATGATTCTGGTGAACATGTGGTTCTTGTCTTGCTCGACCTAACCGCTGCCTTTGACACAGTGGACCATAACGTTTTAATATCACGTTTACAGCACCAAGTGGGTATCTGTGGTACTGCACTGAGCTGGTTTAGGTCCTATCTGGCAGACAGAACCATGTCTGTGAACATAGCTGGTTCTGAATCCTCCACTGCTCCTCTGTGTTTTGGGGTTCCACAGGGCTCCATTTTAGGTCCCCTGCTTTTCTCCCTTTACCTACTTCCATTGGGATCAATCCTCAGAAAGCATGGGATCTTTTTTCATTGTTACGCCGATGATAGTCAGATCTATATGCCACTAAAAAAGAAAGATGCCTCCTCAATCAGGCCACTTCTGTTGTGTCTTGAAGACATCAAAGCTTGGATGTCTTTAAACTTTTTAAATTTTAATGAAAAGAAAACAGAAGTGATGGTGTTTGGTCCTAGTGGCTCTTGTGAACCTTGCCCTGTTGATCTGGGCCCTCTGGCACCACATGTAAAGAAAACAGTTTCTAACTTGGGTTTTAAAATGGACAGTGATTTTAAATTAGATTCCCAGATTGGAGCGGTGGTCAAGACCAGTTTTTATCACCTCAGACAGCTGGCTAAGGTAAAGTCCATCCTTACACAGCAGCAGCTGGAAACAGTAATCCATGCCTTCATCACCTCTCGGCTGGATTACTGTAACGCTCTTTACCTTGGAGTCAGCCAGTCCTCCCTCAGACGTCTCCAGTTGGTCCAGAACGCTGCTGCTCGCCTTCTAACTGGAGTTCATAAGAGGGAGCACATCACCCCCACTCTGGCTTCACTCCACTGGCTGCCTGTTCATTTTAGAGTTCATTTTAAGATTCTTTTATTTGTTTTTAAGAGTTTAAATGGTCTTGCTCCATCCTACCTCTCTGAGCTGCTTCACCCATACTCTCCTGCTCGGTGCCTCAGATCAGCTGATCAGCTGCTTCTGGAGGTGCCGAGGTCCAAACGGAGGCTCAGAGGGGACAGAGCTTTTTCTGTTGCTGCTCCAAAACTGTGGAACGATCTCCCTCTTCCCGTCAGACAAGCTCCTTCACTGTCCAGTTTTAAAACTCTTTTAAAAACACATTTTTACTCACTGGCTTTTAGCACAGACTGATTTTGTTCTGCACTGTTTTATTGTTTTTATTGATCTTAATGTTTTAACAACTGTTTTATTTTTATGTGTTTAAATGTTCTTGATTTTATGTACAGCACTTTGTTGCAGCTGTGGTTGTTTTAAAGGGCTCTATAAATAAAGTATTATTATTATTATTATTGGATGTCTGCTACTCTCCACCCCAGAATGAATGGGCCTACCTCCTGGGTTTGGATGTGGGCTGCCCCATGTAGGGAGCAGGCACATGTCTTGGACCTGGGGGGTATAGAGTGTGCTTCGGGATTATGATTGGAGCGTGTCGTTATTGTTTGTCTTTCTATGACTGAGGGTGAGGATGAGGGTGGGTCTGAATGAGTGTGTCTGTGTATGAATGTTTAAGTGTCAGGCTGGGACTTGGACTGCCCCCTCTCTGATACTTCTGAGGCTACCTAGTGTCGCGCTCCTGCCACGTGGCCCCCTGGTGGGTGTTCCTCTGCCTGCGGGCGTGCTTGGGACCCTCACTATCTGGGGCTGGGCGCTTGGGCGTTGGTCGGCTCGGCCTGGTGGCTGCCTGGTGGGGCTCGGGTCCTCTGGTCCTGTCGGGTCTGGGCCTGAGGGGTGGGCGTCCCCGGTGCCCGAGCATCGGTGACCGGCCCTGGGGCTACGTCGGTGCAGCGGGCTCTGGCGGGGGCCTGTGTATTTGTCGCTGTTGACCCCGGGGGGTCATTGTGTGTGGTCCCTGGTGGGGTTCGTCCGGTTCTTCCCCTTGGTCGGATCTGGGGAGTGGACGAGTGGCTCGTCCTGTTCGGGTGGTCCTGGGGACTCTGGGCTCGGGGTCCTTCCTGGGGTCTTGGGCTTTGATCGCCCTTTCGTCTGTCTCGGGCTTTGGGGGGACGGATCTCTGATGCTTCACAATCGCTACTAAATGTTCTATTGGAGGAACCTTATTCACTTATGCATGCTCACAACCACACACAAATGGATGCAGGGATGTATATGTAGATATATGTAGATGGGTATATAAATGAATATAAATATATATGTATGTATACTGTATATATATTTGTAGGTATGGGTATGTTTATATATAGAAATCTAATGCAAGGTCATGAATATTATCAGTCTTTATGCTTGTATGTTTCGTTGCTGTGTTCTGTCATGTGCTTTGCAGGATTGTGGACGGAGGTTTGGTGTGTTTGCCTTGTGCTCTTTTTGTGGATAATTGTTGTTTTGTTGTCTCACTTTCTCTTTTCTTTCTTTCTCTCTATTAAAAAAATAAAAATAAATAAATAAATAAATAAAATAAAAAATAAAAAATAAATAAATAAATAAAAAAAATACATATTGGAGTGAGAGGATGGCTATAAGGTGTGAAGGGAGGCCATCTATAAATGGGGAAAAAAAAGAAAAAAAAATCATGACAGTATTACACTTTTTATTATTTCATTTTATGCTTATGTTTATTAAATGTTTAGTGTTTTAGTGTTGGTGTAACTTTTCATACTACTACTATGCAAAAACTACTATGCAAAAACTCAGGACAGTATTACACTTTTATTATTTCATTTTATGCTTATGTTTATTAAATGTTTTAGTGTTTTAGTGTTTAAATGGTTACTGTTGTACCGAGGGACTAAGAGAAATGCAATTTCAATCCTGTGTATGTCCTGTGCATATTGCAGTTTTGACAATAAAGTTGACTTTGACTTTGACTTAGTGCACCATGATAGACAACATCCAACATCTTAGTGCACCATGATAGACAACATCCAACATCTGCAGGGAGCTTGTAGGAGCATTTATGTAAATTATGTCACCATAGTCAATGGAGGGAAGGAAAGTCACAGTTAAAAGGGGTTTCCTAACATTCAATGTTAGACATGATCGATTTCTGAAAAAGAAACCCAGTTGAAGAAAGTTAATTCTCAATAGTCCAGGTATCAAATCCGCTCATTCTCAATCAGTTCATCTGGACAGTTTCTTTTTAGTAGAAACGTTTCACCCTCACTCCAGAGGGCTTCGTCAGTCAGAGTAGTCCAAAGCAAACTGAAGCTACCCCACCAAGTAAACAACTTAAGTGGACCAACCAGTTTGCTGTAGCCAAGATGGTTTCTGGGGGCTTGTCCCTCGTCGACTCCTCCCAGGCAGGCAGACATGTCCAAAGTGGTTCAAGACAAGAAAGTTAATTCTCAATAGTCCAGGTATCAAATCCGCTCATTCTCAATCAGTTCATCTGGACAGTTTCTTTTTAGTAGAAACGTTTCACCCTCACTCCAGAGGGCTTCGTCAGTCAGAGTAGTCCAAAGCAAACTGAAGCTACCCCACCAAGTAAACAACTTAAGTGGACCAACCAGTTTGCTGTAGCCAAGATGGTTTCTGGGGGCTTGTCCCTCGTCGACTCCTCCCAGGCAGGCAGACATGTCCAAAGTGGTTCAAATCCTGTGTATTTGTCGCTGTTGACCCCGGGGGGTCATTGTGTTTGGTCCCTGGTGGGGTCCAGCTGGGGTCCAAAAACCCAGTTGAACTTTCAATTTCCTTACTAGGTTTTCCACGTGGAACTTAAAAGAGTTGACCAGGATACCAGTGTTATGGCTGGCTCAGGCCGAACACATTTAATGGACACAAGACAACAAGAAAGGTTTAAAAATATTTATTTTTCTTTAACTCCTGGAGGCTGCGGGCATGGTTCATGCAGCCAGCTCCTTTCTAGGGGAGAAAGACAACTAAAAACAGGAGTTCACCCTCCGGTTCTCTGTGTCCCAAATGAAAACAAAGTATGAACAAATGTTGGACCTGGTAAGCCGGCCAAAAAGAACAAAACGCCACCCAGGCAGACCCAATCCTGTACAGGACCGTCGTGTCTCCCCAGGCAACGGTCTACCTGTTTAAACACCCATCTAAGGTAACATTAAAACGAAAACAGGACTACCGATCTCACCAGGTCAAAACCTATTTAAAAACCTATTTAAAAATGGTGTCAAAAAACAGTGTCAAACAGTCAGTGCTCAGCTCAAACCACTAACCTCTCCATGGGCAAACCAACACACAAGCTCCTAGGTTCACCAGAGCTCCACACGAGCATGCACCTGCTTAACACACCACTCCCTCAGGAGTGACAACCAAGTGGCGAGGGGTGGGTGGAGAAACACAAACCTACAACCTCCACACCCCTGCAACAGATCACTGCACCCAGCCTATTTATAGGCAGGCTCAACAGACTGCACCAATCAAGGCTGATCCAAATCAGGCTGTAAAAAAGGTGTATTTAGCAGTGCAGCCAGGTTGGCAGCCAACATAAACAAAATATATTGGGGCTTAAAATAATAATGTGCCTTGGGACATAACATCCCCACCGACAGTTTTTGGATGGGGGATACAGCCACGTCATGAAACATTAAACATAGCTCATCACCCATACAAAACAAAAAACGAATCCAATCATTATTCAAAACATTCTGACATATAACACTCGTCTCAAAAACAGGTGTACACGTAGTCCAAGCAGTAAGAAAAATGCATAACCCAGAATCAGACACCACACAAAATACAAGGCCTCCAAACGTGCATGTTTCTTAAAACCCACCTGTGCTACACAAGTTTAACCACAGAATCTAACACCACACAAATTTCAAGGCCCAAAACAGTGTGTGCTTCAAAACCAATCTGTGCTCCTTGCACAGCAACAAACGAAGCACCACACAAGCACAAGAAATCCAAAAAAGTGGGTGTCAACAAACTCATCCGTGTTAAACAAGCACAGAACCAAAAAAGAAACAACACACAAGACCTCACCAAAAGTGGGTGCCAACAAAATCATCCGGGCTAAACATCACACACCCATCCATCCATCTTCTTCCGCTTATCCGGGGTCGGGTCGCGGGGGTAGCAGCCTAAGTAGGGAGGCCCAGACTTCCCTCTCCCCAGCCACTTGGAGCAGCTCCTCCGGGGGAATCCCAAGGCGTTCCCAGGCCAGCCGAGAAACATAGTCCCTCCAGCGTGTCCTGGGTCTTCCTCTGGGTCTCCTCCCGGTGGGACATGCCCGGAACACCTCACCAGGGAGGCGTCCAGGAGGCATCCTAACCAGATGCCCGAGCCACCTCAACTGGCTCCTCTCGATGTGGAGAAGCAGCGGCTCTACTCCGAGTCCCTCCCGGATGACTGAGCTTCTCACCCTATCTCTAAGGGAGAGTCCAGCCACCCTGCGGAGAAAACTCATTTCAGCCGCTTGTATCCGAGATCTTGTTCTTTCGGTCATAACCCAAAGCTCATGACCATAGATGAGGGTGGGAACGTAGATCGATCGGTAAATTGAGAGCTTTGCCTTTTGACTCAGCTCTCTCTTCACCACGACAGACCGGTACAGCGCCCGCTTCACTGCGGACGCTGCACCTATCCGCCTATCGATCTCACGCTCCAGTTTTCCCTCATTCGTGAACAAGATCCCGAGATACTTAAACTCCTCCACTTGGGGCAGGACCTCCTCCCCGACCCGGAGAGGGCATGCTACCCTTTTCCGGCTCAAGACCATGGCCTCGGATTTGGAGGAACTGATCCTCATCCCGGCCGCATCACACTCGGCTGCAAACCGCTCCAGTGAAAGTTGTAAATCACGAACTGATGAAGCCAGTAGGACCACATCATCTGCAAAAAACAGAGAAGCGATTCTAAGGTCACCAAAACGGATCCTCTCAACACCTTGGTTGCGCCTAGAAATTCTGTCCATAAAAGTTATGAACAGAATCAGTGACAAAGGGCAACCTTGGCGGAGTCCAACACTCACCTCATCACATACTGACTACATAATTTGAACACACTGCACAAAAACAAGTCAAAATATAACATACTACAACACAGCCTCCACAGATGCACTTGGAGACCCTTCAGGACTTTAAAAAAACTACAGCAGGCAAATTGCTCAAACCTGACTACAACACCAAACAGTCCTTCCTCAGCATGTTTGTGACAGAAAGTTAAAATGATTGGCCTACACAGTAGCTGTTTTCACGTACAGATTAAAAGGTAACAAATGTGGGTGTTTAACTAAACCACAGGTCAAAACTCCTTGTTTACAGACCAACAAACAGTTAAAACACTCACCACCAATGCCTTCCTGCACAACAGACTACTGTCATTAAAACAAAACGAGCACCAGCTGCTCATGAACACCAAGTGTAGCACATGCAGCTGAAAAGGTGCTCAACACAAATGACTTCACCCAAACTGAATCAAACAAGACAAGCCCTCAAAGACATTTAAAAATGAGGGTAAAACCAGCTCAAATTGGGTTTGTTGTTTAAAAGAGCCCCCATTAAGAAGTTGTTTTACCAAAAAATGAGGGAAAATATTAACAAATTAGCTCAATCCCGGACGAGGCGCCCAAAAATATGTTACGGCTGGCTCAGGTCGAACACATTTAATGGACACAAGACAACAAGAAAGGTTTAAAAATATTTATTTTTCTTTAACTCCTGGAGGCTACGGGCATGGTTCATGCAGCCAGCTCCTTTCTAGGGGAGAAAGACAACTAAAAATAGGAGTTCACCCTCCGGTTCCCTGTGTCCCAAATGAAAACAAAGTACAAACAAATGTTGGACCTGGTAAGTCGGCCAAAAAGAGCAAAATGCCACCCAGGCAGACCCAATCCTGTACAGGACCGTCGTGTCTCCCCAGGCAACGGTCTACCTGTTTAAAGCACCCATCTAAGGTAACATTAAAACGAAAACAGGACTACCGATCTCACCAGGTCAAAACCTATTTAAAAACCTATTTAAAAATGGTGTCAAAAAACAGTGTCAAACAGTCAGTGCTTAGCTCAAACCACTAACCTCTCCATGGGCAAACCAACACACAAGCTCCTAGGTTCACCAGAGCTCCACACGAGCATGCACCTGCTTAACACACCACTCCCTCAGGAGTGACAACCAAGTGGCGAGGGGTGGGTGGAGAAACACAAACCTACAACCTCCACACCCCTGCAACAGATCATTGCACCCAGCCTATTTATAGGCAGGCTCAACAGACTGCACCAAACAAGGCTGATCCAAATCAGGCTGTAAAAAAGGTGTATTTAGCAGTGCAGCCATAAACAAAATATATTGGGGCTTAAAATAATAATGTACCCTGGGACATAACACCAGGATATTTATAGGAATCAATAAACTCAATAGGGACATCATTTGAGAATAAAATCAGAGGAAGAACTGCTGGGACCGACTTCCTGTTTGAAAAAACCATCCCTTTGTTTTTATCAGTATTTAGGACAAGTGATGGTGAAGATTCTCAGTCGTCCAGAACATGATAAAATCAAAAAAGGCGTTCAATACAAGATCAACTGGACTTTATTTGTTACAGAAGACGTTTCGACCTCTATCCAGAGGGCTTTATCAATTCAATGCGCAGACTGTGTGCGTGTGGAGTTATGTCTTAGGAGTCGCGTACCAACATATGTAAATTGCAAGCTGAGGTAACACATACATGTAAATTGACAAATCACAGCTTAACAGTAGGGGGTTCCCTTGAGGTCTCTGACAGAAGACACACAACTGTATGTAAACTGACAAATCACACCTCACAACCCAACACCAGAGGTTTCTCAAAAAACTTTGCTAGTCTAATTCACAGACAAGACACCTCTGCTCCCATCCGGTGTAAAACGTCTGGGAATCAACCCCAAAACTGAGTTGTAAGTCTTGGAAAGTTGAAATCTTAGACCTCCTCCACTGTTAAGAGAAGGTTTTTCTCTCTTAACATAATCAGCTTCCTTCATACCCCTCTCAAACCATCTGTGCTCTCGGTCCAAAATTTGCACATTCTGGTCCTCAAAAGAGTGACCCTTGTCCGTGAGGTGGAGGTGAACAGCTGAGTTTTGTCCAGAGGAGGTGTCTCTCCTGTGTTGGGACATTCGTCTGTGAAGAGGCTGCTTAGTTTCTCCAATGTAGAGGTCTAGGCAGTCCTCACTGCACTGGACTGCGTAAACCACATCACTTTGTTTGTGTGTGGGGGTTTTGTCCTTAGGGTGGCCTCTGTCTGAGAGTCCTGCTGGGTTTGAAATGTACTGGGATGTTGTGTTTGTTAAAAATCCTTCTGAAATTCTCTGAGACTCCAGCAACATAAGGAATGACAATGTTTTTTTGTCTGTTAGCCTTTTTCTGTTCATTATTGTGTTTAGCAGATTTCCTTGCTGACTTGACAAAAGCCCAGTTGTTATATCCACATGTTTGCAGAGATTTGTTTATGTGTTTCTGTTCCTTTTTCTTCCCTTCTGTCCTTGTGGGGATGTGTTTGGCCCGATGCTGTAAGGTTCTGATGACAGAAAGTTTGTGATCCAGTGGATGGTGAGAGTCAAACAGAAGATACTGGTCTGTGTGGGTTGGTTTTCTGTAAACTTCAATGTTTAGACTGTCCTCTCCCTCCATATTTAGGACAAGTTTGAGATGGAACAAATCTGACTGGATAATGTCAAAAGTGGATTGCAAAAGTTGGAAAGCCTTAGATACTGTTTTAGCTCGACAATAAACAACTGCATCATCAGCATAGAAATATAAGGATGCATCAGGGATGCTCTGACCTACATTACCTATGTAGATTGTAAAAAGGGTGGGTCCTAAGACTGAGCTTTGTGGTATATCATTGTTGACTGTTAAATAACTTGAGGAAGTACCGTTATATTGAACACGTTAAAAAAAGTGTTTATTTGGAAAAGACCGCAAACTAAAGATACCTTTACAAATATGCTGGTGAAGATTCTCAGTCGTCCAGGACATGATAAATCAAAAAGGCGTTCAATACAAGATCAACTGGACTTTATTTGTGACAGAAAACGTTTACATTTACAAATGTTTACCTAAATGGAGACGAGAAACATTAAGCTATTATTATTATTATTATTATTATTATTATTATTATTATTATTATTATTATTATTACAAAGGCTATTTTTAATTTTTGTGATGGAAGGCCTTCCAAATGCAGTCTGAGCTCGAAACAACAACCTTAAGATTTTAAGCCCGCATCACTAATCACCAAGCTACCAACGCCTCCATGAAGTGAACGACAGCAATAATTTTATTTTAGGGACCAATTAATGTCATAAAACAAGCATCTGAAAACATTGTGTTAAAACTTGAACAAAGAACACACCCATTTGTGTACTGGAGAAAAGTAGCCTTTTGGATACAGCTGTTTTAATAAGTTTTAAATTTAACAGATTTGTTATTAACCTATCAGGAGGTTGTGTCTGCTTGGTGGTCAGTGCTGCGGTTTTTTAAACCTCACACTGCAGTCTTGATCCAAGGCTGCAACAAGAATGGCATCTGGTGTAAAACTATGGTCAAAGCCTTAGCTTTTGTGCAAGTTTGTTTGCCGTAATTACCCCTGATGTAGGGAGCAGCTAAAAAAATAAAAATAAAAAATATATTAACCACCCAGAATTTGTGTCTTCTAATTTCCATTATGCAGTTAAACAGAACATTTGGGTAATTTTAGGGCTAATTCTTATAGCCAAATATTCCATGTACAAATAATTTTACAATTATTAGTTTAAAATTGGTTTATTTTAATAATTTAACCCCTAAATGGTCATGGCTCAACTGTTGTTTTTATATTTCCTTAAATCACATCATTATTAAGCAGAACATTTCCCCTGCCTCCAACTAGTTTGATCTTTCTCTTAGTTGTAGCATTTAAGTAACAAAGAACATGTCATTTATTGCAAAAAACTATCTTACAGTGTGGATCAGTCTGAATATAGCACATTTAGTGGGTTATCCAGTATAGTTTATGAAAGTTAATAACAATATACTCCAGTTTCCTTCAGTAAGGCTCTTTATGCGTTTCCACATAAACCACATAGCTATGACTGGAGGTCATAGCTTTTTCTTTTTAGCACACCTTACAGACTTACG
>JBBPBX010039974.1:0-26150 GCA_038048925.1 Garcialebias charrua | reverse complement strand
GGGATTGGGGGACGGGTGGGAGTTCTCTGCTCCCTCCTTTTCCACTCCTACCCCTCCTCTTTTAAACTGGGAACTCCATCTTCCCTGTAGAAAAACATGGTATGGGGAGGGGGTACAACAGGTGACAAGTGGGAAGGGTTTGGTCGGGCAGCCACCCCCGCACCCCCAGTCTGGACACGCTCATTTAATCCAGACGACTGTGTCGTTCTTACTCCACTTGTTTTACCGAATTTATCCACAAAAAAAAAGTTTGAGTTCTTTGAAGTCTCTTGTCCCTGACCTTTGGGATGGCTGGTCCTCATCCGTCACCCAGTACAACTAAAGTTACGCGATGAAAACTCCACACTTCATACCTCGATGTGGAGCTGCCCAGGAGCTGTCCTGGGAAAAGGTGCTCTTCCTTCAGAGTACGTGAGTTTGAAACCCCGAGTCAGTTTCAGTAACCCCCTTAACTGTGCTCCGACGTGCTTTATTAGGTTGTTGTGTGTGGCTGAATGCCTAAATGAACCATTGTGTGCTCAGTGAGGGAAGTCTGAGGAGAAAGAGCATAGTTACCTTTGCAGTTTGTCTGCTCTACCTCATACACTTTAAGCAGCAGAAGAAAAGGGCCATTCAGCCTGCCCGGCATGGGGAGGCAGAGCTCTTTTCACACTCTGCTTGTGGGAAACTTCTCCTCCGCACTGTGCACACATTTGCATATGACCCATTCTTTTTGCAAAGGTCCCCACGAGGGTGGAATCTGTAAAACATTCACAGAATTTTTTTAATCCTTCTCTCACGCAGCCTTCCAGGGCCGCACCACCGCACCATGCACAACACTTTTTTTTTTGTCTTGAGACTTTAACTTGTGTGCAAAAAATACCAACGCAGGCACATCCCTGTGGTCGCCCCGTCCTGTGTTTCATCACGGAGCTACGTACGGCTCAGCGTGGTGTTGCTTACACTGGGGTTACGTAGGGGTTAAACTGTAAACCAAACGATGCCGGAACACAAACAGCAGGCGGGGGTGGGGGGTGTCTGGGATTCAAGGTTCTTTATTTGTCATACACACCACAAATGGTACATGTGGTGGAATGAAATTGTGTGCACAGAGTTCTCCCCCAGAGGATTTTGTATAATGTAAAGTAGAAGCTATTTCTTGCATTCTGGTGTACAGTATTTTACAAAGGTCTATTACAATAGATTAACATGAAACAAAATATGTAAACTCAAATATTGAAATCTCAAAAGTATTCATAATGCAACACCACTGCAGCTCTGCAGGTGAGTGGCGTTCACTTCAGGACAAACTGGGGTCGCTGATTGGTCACTTGATGACGTGCCTACTGGATTGATTGACAGGAGGCATGACTCCTGCAAAATAAATCATAGATTTACCTGGCCCGTTCGAGACTGTTATTTATCCAACATTTTTTCAAAATTTTGTTGAATCTTAGGTTTGAAAATTGAGTTTATTTACAAAATCCTAATGATGGTTTCTTTATTTTTAAGAGGTGCTGAGTTAAAATATAGGGGTGCTTGAGCACCACCCAAAAGAGGCTAAAATCACCACTGAAGCAGCCGCTTCGGATGTTATCATCCATAAAAGGGCCCCTATCAATTATTATCACCCCCAGTCATAGCGCTCAGTATGCCCCTACTGTATCTACTAGTAGGTTTAAAGGTACGTTGTCACGGTTACAAGTGATGACAGCAGGCTCCGTCTTTAGCTACATGGTTAGGTTTAGAGTAAAGGCTCTTGGTTAGGTTTAGGCACAAGTGTAACAGGGTTAGGTTTAGGGTTGGTCCTCTGGGTCAGGTTTAAGGTTAGGTTGAGGAAAACGGTTACATAAGCTGAAAAAAACAAAAACACAACACTTCCGGGTTTACGGAAACACGCTGCCTACTCACAGCGATAACAACGCTGATAACGTTGTGTTGAGGCGCGCTGGCGAAACTCCCTGATCAGCATGATTCTCTGATCCGGGCCGTGAGCAACTCATCCCAGCTGTTGTATGAGCTCAATCTCACGTTGGGTGCGTCGGTGGACTACCGCGGACCTGCGGGGCGCTTTGGAACTCGTTTACAGCCGCCCGGGCCCCAACAGGGCATGGATGGGGGTTCATAGACCGGAACCTCATATGATTTGGAATTTTGGCCCTGAAACAGCGTCTGGACTTGGAAGGCTGCAGTGAGAAAGTACACTGTGGTCTGGATTGGAATAAACAAAAAGACTATCTAATCTGGTTTCTGCACACGTCCTTGAAAAGAGGCCTGTTTGGAAATTATTCTCCTGGAGCGGAGAGCTGAAGTGCCCTGCTGACCTTCCCCCCATCCCTCCCCCAGAGATCTCTGTGCGTGCCTCGGATAACGCCCAGCTGAATAACTGCTGAACTGTGTTCTCTGAAGTTACTCACAGACTCCATATCTCCTTGCATGTCGTCAAAACTGCAACAATGTCTCGTGTGATTGTGCTTATGCTGATAGAGTTTTTGGGACTTTATCATGGAGTGTCCTCAGGCAACCTTTGATAAATTCTTTTTTTGAATATCACAAATGATACCTACTGTGTTTTTCCTTTTTCCATATCTGTTTTGCTCTTCATCCAGGATGGATGAGAGATGGCCGCGCTGACGAACATGCATGTGTTTTGAATTGCAGCAGCTTAACATTCTCATTCTCTGACCTCTGGATGACTGTGTTTACATTATCACGTTGTATTGGTTTACTGGTGCAATGTTAATAAAAAATCTCTTATCTCTTATCTCTCTTGAACATGCTAGTAGGTAGAATGTGACCTATTCGCCGCTACAAATGGGGATGATAAGAGTTGATAGCGCCCATAAAATGGACTGACAACATCCGAACCCGCTGACTGAAGCCAATTCATATTTATAATTTACTTTTAAATGCTTTATGTGTGATTTACAAGTGTATTAACAGCAGGATCATTTCTTATCTACTAGTTGTTTAGCATCCCACACCATGGTCAGGTGCGCCTCCTCATCCTCCTCCCTGCTCCGCACTGTGGGACAACAAGCGCTGCTCTGAGTTTTTGGCCACAGTTAGATAAAAAAAAACTGGCTTAGAAAAGAGTTGCTCTCAACCACCCTCTTGCTCAGTCCAGAAAAGCGTCCTCGTCGCTCCGACATCTCTTCAAACACTCGGACTGCAGACAGAGAGCTTCATGAGCTGAGCTCATCGTCTCTTTGTTGCAGTTCCGATAACTCCTGCAGTGATTCACACATCAGATTGTTCACAAAAGTGCAAAATGTTTAATTATATTTTTGTGGTTTTTAATAAAATTGCCCGTGACTTTGACGTTTAGGTGTAGGGAGGGATTGTGGTCTGTTTCTTGGTGTCTAGCCCCATCTTATCCTTCGGTTCTGTCTTCTATAGGGTTTGTGTTTTCCTAGTGTATGCCTCCATCTTGTGTTGTGTCTCTGATACTCCACTCCCTGGTTTCCTAGCTTATCATTTCCCCTGATGTGTTTCAGCTGCGTGTCCTCACAGGTGTTTGATCCCATTAGTCACTTTATATAGTCTGTGTCTTTGTCTTTGTCCTTTGCCCTGGCATTGTCTCTTGTCATCTGGGGATGTCCTGTCTACTCCCTATGCACCCCTGGATTGTTTCTGTGAGTTTTTACTGCCCTGTCAGCCTTTTCTGTTATTTGCTGTAAATAAATTCTTTATTTAATATATCTCCTGAGTCCTGGACTGTCTGCCTGCACCAATGGGTTTATCTACACCCGTGCCTTCCTTTTACGACATTAGCGGCGGACATTTTTCTAAGAGTAGAAGCAGAAATGCAACGCGACAGCTCTGTTGTGATATTAGGAAGCTCACAATTAGTGTTTGTATAATTATTTTCAGTTTACATGTTCAGTATAGGTTTTATTCATTCAAAGCAGTCAAATTTGTTCATACATTTATTATTATTAGGCCTGAGAGTTACCGGATCCAAGAAAACAGTTACCGGAACACACCCTGTCAAAATAAGAGAGTTCCCAGATCTTGTTCCGGCAGGATCCGGCTCAAATTAAGCCCTGGGGTTATGGTTTAAGGTGGTGCTTTGGTGCAGCGGTGGCTATGTGGTTATTGCAGTCGTCCTCCAATGGGAGTGTTGGAGGTTTGATTCCACCAGCAGTCACATGCTGAAGTGTCTCTGAGCAAGACACTGAACCCCTCATTGTCTCAGATGAGTGTCCCATCAGTGCATGAATGTGATCCAAAGTGATGTAAAGAGACGTACCGTAGTAGAGTCCTATGAATGTGTGTGTTCGGGTAAAAGAGGGCACAGATTGTAGTGTAAAGCATTTTGAGTATCTTGAGTAGATGGAAAGGTGATATTTAAGTACAGTCCATTTACCATTGACCATTCTTCAGTGGGTTGAAATTGTTGGAGTCTTGTTGGCTACTTATAATTGTGAGAAATAGTGGAATTTTTAGGTGAGGGTTTGTGACCAAGTGACCAGTTTTCATGGCTAAATTTTGAACCTCAGTCTGTTTTTGTGTGGATGGTTAGCAAACTTGTGTTAGGCTATGCATATTAATTTTCAGCCCAACCTCTGCCCACATCAGGGGCCGAGATGGTGTAGAGGCAGGGCAGCCGGCTTAGGACCAGAAGGTCTCGGGTTTGATCCCCGGTCATGCCATACCTCATTGTGTCCCTGGGCAAGACACTTAACCCCGAGTTGCTTCCGGTAGGACTGGAAGGCACCTTGCATGGCAGTCTACCACTACCGGTGTACGAATGTGTGTATGAATGGGTGGATGGCTGGTACTGTGAAGCGCTTTGGGGCCCCTCAAAGGGGGTTGGAAAGCGCTATATAAGTAAGCTCCATTTACCATTTACCATTTATCATACTTTTGACCCTCACATCAAAAACACAATTGCTATACTGCAGCCCCCCCCCACACACACACACACCTCAAAATAGCATGGGTTGGCCCTCACCAGTATGAAGGATCATTTTGGTGGTGTGGTAACCGTAGCTGCTGCCTTGATGAGACACAACATGTGGACCAGCATCCACGGTGACATACTTTGAGTTGTTCAGGGTTGTGTCGGTCTATGACAACTCTTAGCAGCCTTGACTCTTCAACACAGAGAGAAACCTCTGCAGCACAGGGAGGAGAGCTCAGCTGACTATATCATGTAAGCTATCTTAGCAGAAGTTCCCCTTTGCCTTCCTTTTCTGTCATGGCCAGACAGGTCAGTTAGTTTTATCCTCATCCATATACTGGAGAGTTTTATTCAGTGCTACTCTGTCCTTCAACCACTCCCCACAGATGTGGGGGCAAGAGATAATATTCTCACTAGTGTATATACCAGAGAGAGTAATTACCTTTAAATTGCGGTCCTGGTAGAGGTAAATATTGTGACTGTTGTGTGTTTTTAATCGTGTGTTTGGTGGTTGCTCCTCGAACCAACTTGAAGTCTCATTGGTCCTGTCTGAACACCACCTCTTCTTGTTGGTCCTCTTACCCTCCCACCCACCATCACACCCCGCCCTCCCCTCCTCGCTGTCCTCAGTGGAGCGATTAATGAAAAAGACTGAACTGACACAATAGGCAAAAGGCGGGCCTGGCGAAGGGCTCTCCCATCAGCTTGTGTTTGTGGCAGAACTCTTCGCTCGGGCTTCACTTCAGACTACCTCGTTGCCAGTTTGTTTTCATTTTGACTTGTCCTTCTAGTCTCTCGTCTCACAATGTTTCTGTCCACAGTGATGAAACCAGATCACAGCAGATGAAGAGTAATCCACTGTCGTGTTGTGCTTTGAAACAGCCAAGTGGTTGGCTTTTTGCCAGCCCTTTATGATGACCATATTGATTTTCCTCTCCATAGCACACAGAACTGATAATAGCTCTCTTGAGGGACTGCATATTCATACTCTGATCCTGATTCTAGTCGCTTTGTGCTGCTTTAATGTCTCGGGGACCACAATAACTAACCGATCAACTAATAGAACTAGCTAGGCTAAGCTAGTCAGATGATCTCAACCTTGCTCGCCCTGTTCATTCATCAGAGGGAAGGCCAACTGCCACTCTGAAGCATGAACAGCATGTATAAACATCCACACCCGATTATTGACAGAGAATGAGCAACCTGAAACAAGAGGGAGAACTGAATACTAGGAAGCCTGGAGCATCCACTTTGGTCCATTTAAAAAAAAATTATTCATGAATTTATTCATTTAAAAAAATAAAATACAAAACAATCACATATATTATATGAAAACAAAATACAAAATGAAAGGCAGCAGAAGGAAGAAAAAAATCTTATCATATCTGCCCCTTTTTAAAACAATCCATTCAATAATTATCTATAAGTAACAGAACAAAATGAACAACTCCTACTAATTATCTAATTCTAATACATTACACATTAAACTACTTCAACAATTCGTTTTAGATCATTTTCTTAAACATAAACATTGACTTTGCTTTTTTTTACATCATACTCCAACTCATTCCACAATCCAATTCCCTGGATTGAGGTAGACCGTCCCTTCAAACTGTTTCTGTACTGTGGTTTTACAAATTTATCAGTTCCCTTTAGATTGTAACAACTTTGTCTTTAAAAAAATGCATCTCAATGTTTAAAGGTAGTGTGCAGTTCTGAGCTCTATACATACCGTATTCTCCGGCGTATAAGTCACACCTTTTTGCCTACATTTCTAAGCCCTGCGACTTATAGGCCGGTGCGACTTATACGTCGATTTTTCCAATATTTTGGTCATAATTTGACTTTGGTCAAAAACTCCAAAAATGGTGCAGTACCAGTTTCGGCCGCTATGGGCGCTAAGAAACCCTTTACAGTACCTACACTGTTGACATCTGCCTGGTCCAAAAATGGTGCAGTGACACAGAAGATGAAGACTTCAATGGTTTTGAATAAATAAATAAAAACCATAAAATAAATACAGTATCTGTTTCTGTCATCATTTTAAACTGAGACACGTTTTTTACTGTAATGTCAGCTAATAAAAATATATTTTTATGTGTTTATCTTTAAAGATAAATGATGAAAGACACAAAATATACAAAAATTATGTTCATTTATTAATGAAAAGTTCAACTAAGACACATCAAACAAAATACTGTAGTTTTTATGTGATAATCTTGTCAAAAGTCCTTCCAAACAATTTGGCAGCCAGTCCATTTTGGGCAAAACACCAGTTCACGTGAGGTGCGACCTATAGGCCGGTGCGACTTATACGTTGATTTTTCCATTTAATTGGGCATAATTAGGTTGGTGCGACTTGTACTCCGGTGCGACTTATACGCCGACGAATACGGTAACTGATAAAATATTATAACCTACCAAATCATGGAACTTCAGTAATTTCAGTTGATAAAATAATGTACTTGATGGATGACAGTAATGTTTTCTTGCAATAATTCTTAACCCTCTTTTCTGTAAAACAAAAATAGGCTTTGTAATAGTTTTACATGCTTTTCCCTAAACATCAATATAATAAATTAAATGTGGAACAATGATTGTGTTATACAACAAATACAGAGCTTTATCGTTCAATCAGTCCTTGACTTTGTACAGTACTGCAGTAGATTTAGATATTTTCATTTTTACAGAATGTATGTGATGTTTCCATGTCAGTTTGTCATCAATGATAACACCCAAAAACTTCACCTCACTCACTCTACAAATTTTACCACCCTCAATTTTGAGTGGAACATCAACAGTTTTCTTTTTAATGCTGAATATCATGTAATTAGTTTTATCTAGGTTTAATGATAATTTGTTTAGTTTAAACCAAGTTTGTATTTTGACAAACTCCGTCTTCATCAACTCCAACATCTGTTCGATATCTTTACCCAAACAAAATAATGTGGTATCATCAGCAAAGAGGACACATTTAAGGAGACCTGACACCGTTACTAAATCACCCATGAGTGATTTGTTGAGGTCCCCTTTCCTTCACAAGTGGTCCCAACTAAAGGTGGTGGCCAAGTTAAGATGCATGCAATACCTGCTGTAAGACTTTAAGTGTCTGGATAAGAACAAACAATGCACACTCACATGGTAGAAGACAAGACATAATGATATCATACGTACATTAAGGCCTTGTCCATATGAAAACAGTGTTTTCCCAAAATTATATATATATATTTTTATGTATGTCATCAAAGTTCATGCTCAATAATCCAGGTAGAAAATCCAACAATGTTCTGTCAGGTCCTCTGGATTTTTATTTTTTATATGTTGTTTCCAAAAATATCCTCGTAAACATGACACAGTTTGCAATAATGTTTTAATCTACATGGACACAGAGAACAACTCAAATATTGCTATAGATCTCACCTATGTGACCCCTGTGACCCATAAAGGCAGAAGCAGGTAAAAGATCATGGATGGATGGATTTTTTTGTGCAGTAATGAGTATTTTATTCATTTATTTGGCTCTGCTATATTTGAGGCAATGTTTTTATTCCCCAGCTTAGTCTGCTTATTGTAAGGAAGTATACAAGAAATACAGTCTATGAAGTTTAGTTTTAACTGATCAACACAAATACAAGCATAATCCTACCTTCATTGTTGATACTTCTGTCATGTTTGGGACCGTGAGGTGGGTCTGTGACCTCATTGTTTCCATAAGGTTGCTGTTACACTGTCCACACGAAAACGTAATGTCAGTGTTTCAAGATTTTCTCACACTGGAACTTGTTTAAATAATGTAAATGTTTTTGGGTTCCTAAAATTATTTTTATGTGGATGCAAGGCTGAAACGATGAACTTTTGTGTTTTCTCAAAAACCATTATTAAGCAGACCAGATTCAAATCAATGTGTCTATAATGATCATTTCATTTTCTGAGGCCACATCAATGAACAATGAATGATTTGCACCAATGTTTGCTCTTCAGGCCTCTTTCTTTTTCCAAAATTGAGAGGAATTTCGTACACACATGCAGTAGTTTCTACTGTGGTAAATCTGTTGAATTTTGAGATTTTATTAACAAACACGCCTGTTAAAAAAACATTTATAACATATGATAGATTGTGTATGACGGTTGCACTACTCTTTGGGAAGAAAATGGTCATGAGCCAAAACCCTCCACCTCAGCACAGCTGTCCCAGTTCAGCTCAGTTCAACTAGAATTCAAGTGTTTCCAGTAACGGTATTCTTCTCATGTTTCATAAAGTTGTGTGTGGCTGCATGTGCGTCCAGGTTCATACCCGAACATGACTGTGGCATTTGGACTTTTGATCACAAGACAGAGTCTCAGCCAAGCAGGCTACACACATGTATATGTGTATATATATAAAAAATAATATTTTCTCACCCTCCGCGGGTGGTCTCCTTCATTCTCTGAGCTCGGGTCCTCTACCAGAGGCCTGGGAGCTTGAGGGTTCTGCGCAGTATCTTGGCTGTGCCTAGGACTGCACATTTCTGGACTGAGATGTCCGATGTTGTTCCAGGGATCTGTTTTAGCCACTGCTCCAGTTTGGGGGTGACTGCCCCAAGGGCCCCAATGACCACAGGCACCACTGTGGTCTTCACCTTCCAAGTCTTTTCCAGTTCCTCTCTGAGGCCCTGGTATTTCTACAGTTTCTCGTGCTCCTTTTTCCTGATGTTGTAGTCACTTGGTATTGCTACATCCACCACAACGGCTTTCCTCTGATGTTTATCCACCACCACCACAATGTCCGGTTGATTTGCCATTACCATTTTGTCTGTCTGGATCTGGAAGTCCCACAGGATCATAGCTCGGCCATTCTCCACCACCTTCGGGGGTGTCCCCCGCTTTGATCCCAGGACTTCCAGTCCATACTCTGCACAGATGTTCCTGTACAGTATGCCCGCCACTTGGTTATGTCGTTCCATGTATGCTTTCCCTGCCAGTATACTGTATACATACACAGTAGATAGGTAGATAAGTAGATATAGATATTAACAGTCTGTCTATGTTGAGTATGCATGTAACTTATAACCTTGTAAAAGAATAGTCTTGCAGTGTTTTTCCATGTTTCCACTCTGACTGAATGAGGCATCTTCTCCTATCGCTTCACTTTTGCCACATGCCATCAACATCGATGCTTCAGCTTCAGCGCTCAATGCTGCGTCTACGTCTATATGTGTATGTGTGTGTCCCACCTTTCTGCTACAACACCATACATTTCAGCATCTTTTCAAGCTTCCTGTTTTCGAGTCCTGCATTTCCTCCTCTGCCTCCTTTCTTCTCTCTTTTTGTCTCTCCCTTGCAGCTGCCTTGGCTCGGACTCTCCCGCAGCAGCAGGTGCTCCAAACGTGCAACAGCTTAGCTATACAGCACTCATAAATACCACCTGACAAAAGTATGAGAGGACCAGCAACCAGAGGGAGGAAAATGGGCGGGGTGACAGGAAGAGATGGAAAGTTTCCTCTGGCAGGAGAACAAGGTGGGGCTTGTGGTCTGAAGCTGTCCTTTTGGCAACGGACATGCTCAGTGTACATGTGAGAGGAACAACAAACAAACAAACAAACAAACAAAAAACTAGTATGGGAGCATTTCCATGCATCCTAAAAGTGTTTTTCCTAGAACTTGATGCAATTCCAACATTGCTCTAAATGCAGATGAAGAGGTCAGAGAAGAATTGACATGCACACCTTTACAACCATCAACAGTAATGAACCAGCACTCAACATGAATGAAGCCATGAATCATCCCAGATGAAAGGACCAACAATGAAAGCAGCTCAAAATGAAACTTGTGTATGTGTCATTTTCTGCTCACACACACACACATCCTGTCACATCAGAAGCTATCGATCAGCCTCTCAGGGCGAAGGTTAGTTTGTCATTTTCTCTTACCTCACTGTGAACAAAACCAGGAAGTGTGTGAGAGATTACAGCCCAGGATGCAACCTGAAAGCCCTTTATCTTTGTGAAAACAAGAGGCTTCCTGCGGCCCTGCTCCTATCCAGGCCAACCGCCCACCCCCCTCTTTGCCCAGCGAGCCCCCCGGCACCTGTGGCAGCCTATTTAAGGATCCTGATCATGAGTTCTGGAGACCACAAACTGGGAGCAAAAACACATGAAAGCCTGAAAGAAAGAACCCAACATTGTAAATGTAGACGTTTGTGGCATGTGGCAAATGATTATAAATGCATTATTTTTGCGATGCAGTGAGTTCTTGTGAGATGTGTTAGTCTACTGATTATTCCTCTGAGCTGCTTCTGGACTCTCCGCACAAAAGTTAGCTCAATATCCACAAATCTGATTAAGTTATAGTCATGTCTGTGCTTTTTTTTAATGTCAGTTGTGGTGACACCATAAATTAGGTTGACTCTAATTGTTGAATTGAATGTGTACAGTAGTCCCTCGATTATCATGGGGGTTACGTTCTGGACACCCTCGCAATAAGTGAAAGATTACGAAGTAGAAACGCTGTATTTATTTTAGTATTTATTTATATATATTAAGGCTTTATCAACCCTTCCCACACTCTTGCAATGTTCTAAACTCTTAAACCTACATCATTTCAACAGCATATGGATATGTACTGCACAGCACTGCTAAATTTTACATGGGTACTCACCAGCCTTGGTTGGGTTCTGATCGGATCTCTGCAGCTGTTGAGCACCAGATGCTTTTGGAGAGAGCTGGACCTTCGGAGAGCCGCACAAAACCACACAATGGTTCAGATCGAGTCCAAATAATCCAAAGGGATTTGATGAAAAAAGTCCAGGTGAGCTCCGGAGAAAACACCGGACCTCCAAGCAATGCCTCCCCGCTCGAGAAGCTTCATGGGCCGGCAAGCAGCACTTATGGTACGTCCACACCTAACAGCGTTTCAACTGCAGGAGCGTCCAGTTTACATGCAAAGTCAATGGGGGACGCGCCTCCAGGCGCGTCTTGGCGTCGGGCGTCACGTCACGTGCGTCTTGAGCGTGCTGGAAAGCGTTTTCCGTGCACGTGAACCCGCGTCAGCCTCCAAAGCACGCCTTGAACATGTTGATGATTTCGCCGTTCAAACGTTCAAACGCCGTTCAACTCTCCCTGATTGGTTGATCAGGGAGAGTCGGGGGGAGAAGAGAGGGGGAGAGTCCCTATGTGACGCGGAAACGAGGGGACGGGTATTGCGCAACTATGTGACGTATTGTTTGTGGGACACAGAAAAAACCCGCGGAGTCATGGACTATGGAAGAGAAACTCATTGTAGCTGTGTGTTCGCGACAAGTCCTTCACGACCAGTCAAGTCTGCTCTACAGAGACAGAAATAAAAAGCTCCTTGCCTGGCGGAGTGCAGTGAGGAACTCGGTATACCGGTAAGCTCCTCCCACACCCCCCGCCGCCACACCGCCGCAGCTTCGCGTTCTGGTCTGGACACCACTGTGGGTCCAGTGCGTCCACTTGCGTGCGTGACGAGCTTTTTTGAAGTTGAAACGCTGTTTGGTGTGGATGTACCATTAGACTGACCGATGAGGCTGGAAGTAGTTCTGGTCCAGTTCTGATTGTCTCTCTGCATCCACCGAGCACCGAAGTCCCTATGAATAAGGACAGAACTTTTAAGTCAGGTTTGGATCGGATCAAATCTTTCCCTCCATTTTGTCAGAAAACAGCGTCTGGAAGCACTGTTGGCTTCTGGGTAGTGTAGTTGTTTTGGACTGGCATTACAGTGTAGGGTTATTGAAAGAAAACTACAAAATGGCTGCACGTGTCTAAAGTTGTTTTCATTAATTTTTATCTGTACGGTCCCAATCACGTGAATATTGAAGTTGGCAATCATTGAAAACTGTGAAAGAGCGAGTCCGTCCAAGTTGAACCGCAAAGTGACTACTTACTGTACATCAAATGATAATTTCCTGAGAGTCTCATGATTATACGTTCTGTGGTTCATGACATGATTTTCCAGTCCAAGACAATGTGGATTCAAACAGGTGTTGCCAAAGTTTTAGGCAACAATGTGTCAGAATGTGTTGAGCTGTGTGTTGGGAACTGTCACCACAACACTTGTTGTCTTTTGTACAGACAGCTTGAATTACGCTGACTTCAAAATGTATTCAGCTGCACATGTGCAATACATGATCTCTTTCAGTGGGGTTAACTCAAATCCATCCAGTGAATTATGAGTTGCTTTGTTCCCGTACAGGCAGACAAACACACTTGCACTTTCGCAAACAACATAATCTCCCTTTTTCTTTTGGTGACCAGTGATGAAAAGGAGCGATAGCCGCATCACTGCAAATGGTTTGATTGGATCTTCATTTGTTTAACTGGTGACTGATAAGCATTAGCTTCAAGTGAGTCGGCATTTTTCTGCTAGATTCATGTATAAAACTGACCACCTTTGTTAAGTTGTTCTCCATTTTTTAAATTAAACTTTAACATTGAGTTGTTCTCTGAAAACATTTAGCTACTTTAAGTGTCTGCCACGGCTGCCAAGGAGGGCTTGTCCTGACGGTGTGCCGCCCTGAATTTCAATGACCCCCATCCTCCCCCTGGTCTTATTATGCCATTGCTGCTAACTGGCTCCTATTCACTGCAGTGTCATGACTTCCCATAGGGACCTAGATAAACAAGGGCTATTCAGTCCCTGAGCACCCCCCACCCCCAAACACACCCACCCCGTTGTCCCCTGCCTACCCGCCTCAGCCTCTCCTTGTTTCAGTGCCAGGATGCAGCGCACCCTGCCCGCCTCTGCTCTGAACACAGAGCTGAAGCGCAGCGAGTCCAGCTGTGACTATGTGTTAACATCTCCAGTGTGTGTATGTGTGTGTGTGGGTGGGGGTTGGCAGTTATCAGTGGGTGTGGTCTGATGATGCAGGCCAGGCTGACTTCCTGTTGTTCCAGTCCATCAGGGGAGCTCAGAGGTATGGGGATGCTCCCATGAGATTTACCCCATGAGTCACATGATGCAGACGTGTTCTTCCTAAAGGCTTTCTTCCTCACCTATTCTTCCTAAAGTTGTATGTGTCAGACATTCCCTACCTACGGTAAATTACGCCCTGACTGTAATCTTTCTTTGAGGATCTTTCTTTTCCTTTATTTATTTTTGGTCGTTTGATTTTCGGTCCTTCCCTCCAACTTCATCAAGAAGCCTCACATCTCCCTGGGGTACCGTTCTTGTTTTCCCTCTATCTCTACAAACAGCCGTTTGTTTTCTCTGTGGAAGATACTTTGATTGATGCCTCCATAAAAAGGAGGCTGCAAGGTGATGCTACATACCTCACTAAAACAGTAAAAATGGTTTTAAAAGAGATTTGTAAGGGTGTCAGTGCATAGTCATGGTTGTTGTTCTATGTCCGTCTTTCTTTACTTTTTAAAAGTCTTTTATTTTTTGTGCCTAATTCTCAGTCGGGAACATTGGACTGTAAATTTTGATACTAGTACATTGTAGGGATGTTGCAGATAAAATTGGGAAAAAAAAGCCCAACCATGGGATTTTACCAGTGCAAGCCTTCTTTGTTGCCCATTTAGCTTACATCAGCAAATCACATGAGCTGAGACAACAAGTCATTTGTTGTTAGTTCATGGCCTTCAGTGGTTACTGTTGAAATTAAGCAATTTCAAACTAAAATCAGCAAAACAGTGGGTCTTATGCTCAGCAATTGCCTATAATTCATCTTTAAAGCAGCCTGTACCATTTCACCTCATTTAACTCTCTTCCATGTAAAAACAACTAGCGTCAATGGGTAGAAATTTTAAAAAGAGCTTGAGTCACTAGAGGAAAACAGCATTGGGATTCCACCAAAGTGTCTTAGTAGCTCAGGCAAACGTCCCAGTAGAAACATCATTCTAACTTTAAATGGGGTCACCAAAAGTTGGACTCAAGTTGGACTCTACACAACTGAACGGGTGTTTAGATATTTTAACAGTTTTCACAGAATTACAGTTTTGGTTTTATAATTTTTGAAAATTTTACTATAAAATGTCCATCTTAGATTTTGCTGAAGTAGCAGACCAGACTGGCTAAACAACGTAAATGCAGTTTTCCCCACATAGACTTCTTATACAGTCTATACATCAAAACAGAGTCATTTTGTCTTCTTTCGTCCAGTGTGTGTCTCTCACTGCTCTACAATTTGTGATTTTCTCTTGCAGGGGCGTCAAACTCAGCTATAAAACAGGACTAAAACTAACACCATCTTTTAGACTGAAGGCCAGTTTCCTCCAGTCAGATACCTTACATCTGCAGGTTCCTCTTCAAGAGATATATGAGCTCAGCTGATGCTCTGTTGCTTTTATAGCATCATAATCTAAATTTATGGAAATATTCTAAAGAAAAATTACGTCAAACTTGGCTGACTGTCATTACAAGTCTGCAGTAAATGAGAAGTGATAAAAGTATTTCACTTTTGAAATATCATCTTAAGACCCAGATAAGACGAGGGCTCTATTTGACCCCTGGTCCATGAGTTTGACACATGTGCGTGACTGATGCCGTTTTAACTGAGTTTTTAATTTCTCTTTAAAACTGGAGGGGAAGGGTGTTTATAAATTGTTATATTTCCCACTTAACACACGGGAACTTCTAGAAATGTCTTTAAAGATTTCCTAGAACAAATTGACCTTTGGAGTTATTTTCTGCCAACGTTTCTGCTGCGTGGCGACGGCAATCAAGAAAAGATGTCCCTCTTGTCCAGTCGACCTCCATCACTTTCAGACTCAGCAGCTAATTTACCCCAGCTCCCCTTTGATCGAACGGCTGTCTGATAAATCTGTTGAATCAGGACAGATGTCCGGCAAAGTGTAGGAGTGGCACAGTGTCTAGACACGTTAGGAGGTGAGTAGATACAGTATCTTCAATGAGATTCTACTGTCTACTCTACTAATCACATGTGTTTTATAATAAGAATAATTAAATAATAAGAATAAACACTGCAAAATGTCACATCATACTGATACTGTACTGATCTGTTTCTTGTTGCTGCGTTCATCTGTGACCATCTGCTCATGTTCGTGCTGCTGTTTATAATGATGTTTTTCTACTACATTAGGGCTTAGTGTATTACTAGCTGATGTGATGTCTCTCTTAGTTAATCCTAGATGTTATTATTGTATTTCTCTTGCATTTGTTGTTGGATGTAACTGGGACCCTGTGTACATAATCTCGTTTTCAACACATGTACTACATGCGGTGCAAATGACAATAAATTCTCTCTGACTCTCTGACTCTCTGACTCTGACTTTTAGAAAAATGGCAATTTCACAAAAACCAGCAACAAGGTGGGGTCAAAAATACAAACAGAGCCTTGGGGCAACCAGGATAACAGAAAGACACCCTAATCAAAAATGTCAGAGTTGATGTTGCAGAAACAAATTCATATTCGAGTTAACTCTTTTTTTTTAAAGGGAGAAGCTCGGGGCTAAATTCCACCAAATAATTATATTGTGCCGTGACAGACAACATTGATGTGAAGCTGTTTATTGTTGACGACGAGTCCTTTGAATCCAGGCTCTTTCCCCCGTCCTCGGGGAACTTCCCCCTCAGGCAAGGTGGGCTGTGCTTTATTAAACTCACGTTTGAACGGACAAGCTCTCTGATCAACAAGCAGATTAAGCGACTAATAAAACATACATCACAACAGATATAGGGAGGCCCCACAGAGGCTGTTTGCTATTAATATACAAATATGGAGGATTAGTGTCTGCTGTCTGCGTAGCTGTAGAGAAGGGATTAGGGTGATGGTCCAGACAGATTGGATTTATTGTGTGTGTAAGACTAAACGATTGCTGTGTCTGAAAGCCCTCATGTATGTACACGCTGATCTTTGCTCTCTGACTCACAGGCAGTCTCAGGCTGTGTTTGCAGGTCAGTTTCATCCAGTTTAGTAGTGCTGGTTGGAGGCTGGCTCTGAGGGGTTGAACTGTCACTGTGAATTTGGATGATTCAAAATATATATATTTGAAACTCTAAAACTCAATTAAATTAATTAAATTATATAGCGCCAAGTCACAACAGAAGTCGTCTCAGGGCACTGAACAGAAACATTCATATACATTATGAAAGACAATTTGTAAAATATGCTGTATCTATCTAAAGAAGCCAGCAGACTCGTTGAATCTTCACTTCATCACAGTCTCGCATCCTGAGCAAGCGCAAAGGCAACGGTGGAAAGGAAAGACTCTTGGTTCACAGGAAGAAACCTCCAGCAGAACCAGGCTCAGAACATCTGCTTCACCCAGCTGGGTTTGAGAGGACAGGAAGGAGAAACAAACAAAATGACAGGTCCAGGTGAAGGAAAAAAAAAGGAAACCCAAGCTGACCCGAAATTTAGAATTTATCAATAAAGAAAGACAAGTCTAATATAATGGATGGATGAATTGGTTCTTCTCATCCTGAATATTTCATTTTATTACGTTGTTGACCTTGTGTTAACCTGCATATGACAAACAACATAACATAGCATTGACTACTTTTAATATTAGACTTGTCTTTCTTTATTGATAAATTCTAAATTTCGGGTCAGCTTGGGTTTCCTGAGCTATCCCTTAGTTGTGCTGCTATATGTTTAGACTGCTGGAGGACAAACTGACCATGTCCTCATTCTGCTGCTGTCTTTACTTACGCTACTCCACCAGTTGGTATTTGTACTGTATATTCTGGCCTATAAGTCGCACCTTTTTGCCTAATTTGCATGCCCTGCGACTTATAGGGCGAAGCGACATATTTAGGGCTTTTCCCCCATATTTTTTAGACCAATTTTTGGCTTAGATATGACCGTTTTCATTCATTCTGACGAAAAAAATGGAGCAGTACCACTTTCGGCCGCTAGGAAGAATGGAAGAAGTGGGTGAAGTTAATGGATGAATGGATGGATGT
The DNA here is from genome assembly GCA_038048925.1 of Garcialebias charrua. Lineage (NCBI taxonomy): Eukaryota > Metazoa > Chordata > Actinopteri > Cyprinodontiformes > Rivulidae > Garcialebias > Garcialebias charrua. The sequence continues at coordinate 8,401 of JBBPBX010039974.1, read as the reverse complement.
TGCCAGATTTGTCCATGTGGGCAGCTCCAAATTTTTGTCAAGCTTAAAATGTTGCTTTTGGATCAGCAGCCATTTTCTTGATTAGCATGATGAGATGTAAAACGTGCTTCACCATGAACATGCAACAATATCTGGACCCTTAAGGTTTTATGGATCGTTCCATTTTGGGTCACGGGGTCACTGGTGCCCATGTCCAGCCATCACTTTGCGAGGGGCGGGGTACACCCTGGACAGGTCTCCAGTCCATAACAGAGACACATAGAGACAAATGAGACAAACAACCGTTCACTCTCACTCACACCTAGGGTCAATTCAGAGTTACCAATCAGTCTAACGTACATGTTTTGATCTGTGGGAGGAAACTGGAGTACTGTACCTGGAGAAAACCCACATATGCACGGACAGAACATGCAAACTCCACCCAGAAAGGTCCCTGGACCGGGATTTGAACCGGGGATCTGCTCAATGAGAGGCAGCAGCTCTACCAGTTGCGCCACCGTGTTGCCCCATTTTGGGTCAGTTGAATAATTTTTAAAGATTTCTTTGGACACCCAGATAATAAACCGCAGTAGTCCAACAAATGCATGGACCTAATATATTCCAAACATGCTCAGGTCCAAAAACTACAACCTCTGTCTTGTCTGAGTTTAAAAGCAGAAAATTTAGTGTCATCCAGGTTTTAGCATATTTAAAACATTCTTGTAGTCTAAGTAACTGATTGGATTAATTGGGTTTCATGGACATATATTACAGAGTATCATCAGCATAACAATGAAAAATTGTCCCATGTTGTTTAATAACATTACCTAGTGGAAGCATATAAGGTAAAGAGTATTGGTCCAAGCACTGAGGAACTCCATTACTAACTTTGAAGTATAAAAAAGATTCATTATTTACATATACAAATTGAAATATATCAAATAAATATGATTTTAACCATTTTTGAGTCATTCAAGCCTCTGTAGTAGAATATTGTGATCAACTGTATCAAATGCAGCACTGAGGTCTAACAGGACCAGTATAGACACAAGTCCATTGTCTGAGGCCAAACTCTGACTGAAACTCCTCCAACAGATTATTTCAGTTCAGTTGTTCACGATTGATTTACAACTATTTTTCCCAGATTTTTTTTGATGAATGTTAGATTAGATATAGGTCTATAACTGACCAGAATTCCTGAATCAAGGTCAGACTTCTTAAGTAAAAAATGTATTACAGCAACCTTGAAGTGGTGTGGTACGTAGCCATTTATTAAAGACAAATTTAGCAGTTCCAAAATGTGGATATTAATTAAGAGAAATACCTCTTTTAACAATCTGGTTGGGGTGGGATTTAGCAGACATGTGGATGGTTTGGATGAGGTTATTATTTTTGACAATTCAGAGAGTTCAACAGGACAAAAATAAGTCTGCTGGAGTCAGTCTCCCCACCATCACAGACATCTACACCTCCAGATGCAGGAAAAGGGCCACCTGCATCATGAAGGACCCCACTCACCCAGCACACATCACTTTTTGCCCCACTCCCCTCAGGAAGGAGGTTGAGGAGCATTAAGTGTAGAACCACTAGACTGAGGAACAGCTTCTCTAATCAGGATAATCACTTTGAAAAGCACATCATGTTGCTGCTGATCTGTTCATGTTGCTGCTGATCTGTTTCATGTTGCTGCTGATCTGTTTCATGTTGCTGCTGATCTGTTTCATGTTGCTGTGTTCATTCATGCTCATCTGCTCACGCAGACTCATGTTCGTGCTGCTGTTTAGCGTATTGTTTTTATGCTACTAGTGCTTAGCGTGTTTTTAGTTGACGTTCATCTTAGTTCATATCTTAGATGTTATTACTGTTTTTCTTTGTACATTTTATTGTTGGATGTAACTGGGACCCTCTGTACATAATCTCGTCCCACCCCATGCATCACATGCGGTGTGAATAACAAATAAAGGAACTCTGACTCTGAAAAACAGTCCAAACATAAATCTGGTTCTAGTGACATTTTTAAAGTTGCCTCATCTTACAGGGAATCAGAGGCAATAGTAGGTAGTATGGTGTGAGTTTTCTCTATAATTGAAATAATTTCATTCATAAAGAATCTCATGAAGTCATTGTCACTGAAATCTATTGGCTTGAAACCCAGCTGGTGCAAGAAGGACTCTAGGAAACTCAGGTACAAAGAAAATTATTTATTCACAAAAAGAAAAACAAAGATACTGAGGAGGCAGTCAACTTTACTTAGAAAAAAACTAGAATACATATTGGAGGCAAGGACAAAATGTAGGAGGGATTGAGATGTTGTGAAACATTACACTCAATGCTCTGTTGAGAGAGACGCAGGAGATGCAAATATTTAAAGGATGACACTAATTAACAGAATTACCAAACACCCGGTGAGGAGACAAACTGAAAAGAGGTGAGTGGGGCAGGAGCAGAATTATAAGAGAAAAAAACTGAAACACAAGAAGGTACAATACACACAAGAATCTCAAAATCTAAAGAAATAACACAAAACACTAATATAAACACAGACTCACAATCATTGCTTATAGGTTCAATGTTCAAGGTTCTTTATTGTCATTCGCATCGCATGTAGTACATGAAGTGAAACGAAATTGTGTACTCAAGGTCCCAGTTACATCCAACAAAAGCATCTATATATAGGGATCTGGGTTAAGGGGATCCCTACTGCAAAGGGATACTTGGCTGACTAGAGATAGGACTTTTCATTTGTCTAGCTATAGTACTGAAAAGAAACCTGCGGTTATTTTTGTTCTTGTCTATTACAGATGAATATGGTAAATGGACTGCACTTATAAAGCACCTTTCTATCTTATCAAGAAACTCAAAGTACTTTCCAACACGATCTGTGCCCTCATTTACCTCCACACACATTTCATACATCACTATACTTACATCTCTACCAAGCTAATAGAACAAATCATTTTATAGAGACTAATCAGTGTTTTAAATCACATTCATACACTAAAGGAACATACATCAGAGGAAGTGTTCTGTGTTTTGCTCAGAAACACTTCAGCATGTGACTGCTGGTGGAATTGAACCTCCAACTCTCCCATTGGAGGACGACTGCTCTAACCACTCAGCCACAGCTGCTGAATAATAGACAACATATCTCTACACATAAAGGTTATATCATACATCCTGATGGACGCGGAATAATCCAGGTAGAAAAAGTGTAAAGAAGCTAAGTCACGTCCTCTGGACGGGTTCAAAAAACAAAAAAATTGTAGAAAGTTTTCGTCTTTCATCCAAAAGACTTCGTCGGTGAAGGCCGAGATACAGTGAAGCAGACTCCGTATACGCGCGTATACGCGCGTATACGCACGTATACGGAGCGGCTGCTTTACTTCAGCTCACGTTCTCCTTGTTGTAATATGAGCTGCTGCACACGAAGGGGACTCAACTGAGCTCGCTGATTGGTCACTTGCTGACACGCCTACTGAATTGATTGACAGCGCTCAGTCAGCTGAATGTGAAACCTAGTTGAAAGTGAAACCTTTAACATGAGCAGCTCGCTGGACTTCTGCGGTGTTCTGATGCGGTGTTTCTACTATATATGTTATAAAAAGTTCTCTCAGAAATAAAAATAATAACAGGGAGCGCTTTTCCTGCAGCACACAGCCCACCAGGGAATATTAAAACATCGCCGCACCCAGGTAGGACCTGAATTCATTCATTTCAATCATCGAGTGAACGGAGGAAGAAGCGGTTACTTGACTTTAGGCAAAAAAACAAAAGAAAAGGCCCGATCAGCGATAAAGAAGGGGAATTTATTTCATTTGTGTAACATACAAAACAGTCCGGCGCCGGGAAGTTTATGGTCAGACACCGCGTATCGCGCACGCGGATCGCGTATGCGTAGTAAAAAAATACTTTTGCGCGTACATGCCCTGAGGGGCTACGCGGGGCTACGCTTTTGCCTTGGCGTACGTACGCTGCGTATAGGCGTACCGTGAGGACGCGCGAGTGTATCTCGGCCTTCAGTTAATACAGCGCCTCAGACTGGAGAAGTCTTTCGGATGAAAGACGAAAATTTTCTACATTTTATTTTATTTTTTAACCTGTCCAGAGGGCGTGACTTAACTTACTTAGGTTATATAACACAGCTTGCTTGGTGCTATGACGCACTACAGAAATGATAAAATTCTAGATAGCAATGCACTTCCCAAAGTCAAGACTTTACCAGAATATTGCACATCTATCTGAGGTGAAACATTCTGATGAAAGAGATAAGCATTACCCATGGGGTAGAGGCAGGGCAGCTGACTTGGGACCTGAAAGTCCCTGGTTAAATCCCAGCCATTCCCACATGTTGTGGTGTCTCTAAGTAAGACACCTAATCCCCTATTGCTCCCCGGGCACATACATAGCTGCCCACTGCTCCACCCGGGTGTATCCCAGGTGTGATGGGTTAAATGCAGAGAACTAGTTTCACCATTGTATGGGAACACACAATGATGACAACACATAGCACTTTACTTTGAGGTCCTCAAACATGTAATACTCCTCATTTTTTCCTTTTTTTTTTAAAGAAGGGAATATGATCAGCAAGTATCTTCTCTCCACGATTTTTTTTTTAGGCCCCTCTCTGTTGCAATAAAGAGATCCATATGAACACAAACTTTGGTCTTAATGTAAAGTGGAGATGGTTCACTGCAGACATGACCTTGGCTGCTATCAGTAAGAAGTGAAACACACTGGTTGTATCCTATCCTGCAGATGTCCTAGAGATAACACGGGGTGTGTGTATCTTTTACCCACTTTAACATGCAGCCCCCCCGCCATAGCCACACACACACACACACACACACTGGGCTGTTTATCCCCAAGGGCGACCAGCTATAGGACAGAGATCCCCTTAATCATGTTGCTGTCCCACATCCTCGTTATCAGACACGATTAATGAGCTCTCCATTAAAAAATGGCGGAGCCAGCACCTCCTGTAGGAAGGTGAAGCGGCTGGCGGCTGAGAGTAAATGCTCCCCAGGTGCGCTGACATCATCCTCCAAAGTGATATGATAGCTGTCATACCACGCCCGGATGACAATGTGTTTGCTTCCAAAGCATCAGAATGGTGTGAGCACATGTGGCTCTGCTCTAAATATTTGTTTTGACTGTTCAGATCCAACCTCTGGGGTCCAATCCCTTTTGGCTTTTGTGCATCTGCCTTCCTCATTTGTCCTGGTGGCTATGTAGAGGAAGGGACAAGGAACGCCTGATGAGACTGTGGAAGAGGAGGCTGAGAGGCGATAGGGGGAGGAGAGGGCTGCAGGTGCAACGGACACCCTGTGCAATCACTGGTGCTCACAGCGACAGGAAATCATGATCGTCTTGGCAACGTGGCACTATCGATTAGGTATGACTGTCTTTGAGTTCACATCATTGTACTGGTGGAAACGCTGGGTGTTGGGTTAATATAAAGGAGGGGCAGGAGGACTGAGGGAAAAAGGAGGAGGAAAAAGATTATATCTTACTGAGGCCTCCCTTTATTTCCTCTCTAAGTTAGCACAAAACTCATCTACATGTTGCTGTGAAACACCTCCAGATTTATGACTGAAGACCACTTGTTGATTCCAAGTCATTTCTGGTCCAGACTCTGTCAGAGGCCTGCAAACATCTGGACACACCCATGTCCCTCAGACACATCTTGCATTACTCTCTGTCCCATAAACTGTCTGCATGAAAACTCTTCCATAGATCTCAGTCCTCAGGCTGTAAGGTTTTAGTGTTGTGTGAATGTTGATTCGACATTGTTTACCTCTTTTACTTTTCTGCACATTTGATTTTACAATCTACCATATAATCGGCATACTTTGTGCTATTTTAGCTATGCATATATTCAAACGTTTATGTGGGCTGTGATATTTGCATTCCATTTATTTACCTGCTTCTTCCTTTTTTGGGCACTGGTGCCCATGTCCAGCAGTCACTGTGTGAGAGGCAGGGTGCACACTGGTCAGATTGCAAGTCCATTACATGATCACATATAAGCCGTGTTTCCATCAAGGTTTCTAGATGCGCATTTTGAAGCATCGCATCAGAAAAGCTGAATGGAAACGGCAAAATTCGAGTTAACTTCCTCTAATTCGCTCAAAAGTTGATACGCTCGCTTGAGGTGGTTTTTGGGGGTTTCGAAAGAGAGCTGATGCGCAAAACGACAGATGGAAACAGATTTGCCGACTCATTTCTGCCGTAGCGAACATTCACGTCACGTGACTGATCAGCTGTTTCCGCTCCGGACAACATGTAACATCGCTAAAACTAGTTGGCATGACAGAATAAATACAACTTGCCCGATAGCAACACATACCTGAAATATTCTCTCCATTTTGCGAGATGTGTGGTCGGGTTCTGTTTTCAACCGCTACTTCCTGTTTACTGTAGACATGCGTAACGCTGACGTCTGACGTAATGACGCTGACGTCTGACGTAATGCCGCTTTGCGTGGCCTGGTAGATGCGCTTCAAGCCAGTTGATGGAAACACTTCTGATTCGCATTAATTTTTATTTACATATTTGCAAATTTTTGAAAATTCACTCAAAATTCGTATTGAAAATAGATGGAAACACGGTTATTGACAGTCACACTCTCCCTTACACCAGAGGTGTGAGCGCTGGTGAAGTTGGTGCTCAGAAGTGTGTGGGAAAAATGGACTTTTTTGGCAGTGGTGTAGTCTACATTTTTGTAGTGGGTATACCGTGCTTAGAAACCAAAGTACACTAGTTAGTACAATGTAATTGTCAATTTATTTTGATTTTTATGCATATTGAACATTTCCAAATTTCTCTGATGCTTATATTTGAACAAATGAACAACAAACTTTGTAAACTGTTGAGTTGGCTTTGTATTAAAAATGTAGAATTTATAAAACAGTATCAAAGGGCCTTCTCCTACTCCGCTCCTGCTTCCTGGAATATCTTACAAAAAGATCTGAAGCTCTCGATCTTGACCTCTCTAAATGGCTTTAAGAATCTGTTGGAATCCTGGCAGAAACCAATGCAGACATGTTCCTGTTTTTGATTTTCTACATTTGCCTTATAATCTGTCTGTTTTTGCTACTTTGACATATTTGATTTAACTTGTTAAAAAATCTGTATTTCTCTCTTATGATTGTCTATTGTTGATTGTCCAAGGAAAATCTACTGTTACTGTTGTCATCATTCTTTAGTTTGTAGACAGGTCTCTCTTGTAAATGAGTCCTCGAGGCTCAATGGGATTAACCTGCCTAAATAAAGGTTGAATGAAAAAAAGCAAAACATGTTCAAGTATTACTGGTAAGTAGTAAGTACAGAAGGGTACATTAATTTGCTGGATAAGCGAATGTAATAAACATGCGCTGCATACAGATAGATTGTTACGGAAGTGTTTTACTGCCGTTTAACATATTAGTGACATGTGTCTGATATGGCATGTATCATTGGGCCCTTTTAAGTGGGTTTACTGAAATTCTTAGGCTTTTTTAATGAGTATACTCCGTATACCTGTGTATCGCACTACTTTTTGGAGTGTTTGAGAACAAGGCAGCCACCTTTTGCATGGATTGGTATTAAAAATACCACTCTTTGTATACCAGTGGAAGAATACCAGTTCATGGATTGAAAACTTGGATTCTACATCTTACACAATATTCTGTTCCCCTCCTCCAAACATATTAAGACATTCTAGAGACTTTTTCATGAATGCTATTCACCAACTAGTGTCCAGAAGTTGCAGCCAAGTGAAATGCTACCTTTAGCTGTGACGGCAACGTTTTTCTCTATTTACAGGTGGAAATATGTACCCAGCTTGCAACTTGTGTCTAGTGTCTCTGTTGTAAGCTCGCCATAAAAAGTGCTGCATTTCCACACTTTGTTGTTCCACCTTTTACACAATGTTAATAACAATCAATGGTAATTGATTTTGACCGTTTTAAATCAATTCAGAATCCTTCATGTCCGCATCGCAATACATTGAAAATGGATTCTATCACCCTCCACCAACTTTTCATTCTCCACATGTTCTGATGCTGGAGTGAAGGCCTTCCCTTGATTACACCATAATTGTACCCTGAAGTTGTGATGTTGCATAAGATCTGCACTGAATAAATCAATATACAGCATTGACTTGTTTGGAGGAGTATTTTTGGCTGATACTTCATTCAGTTGGTGTTTTTTAAAGGCCATGGCATTCTTTTTCTCGCCTTTTTCCCCAGTTCTCTTATGATAAATTGTCTTTTTAAACTTTACTTTTTCATGAGATGCAATGGTCTGAACACTTTAGGCTGTGTTAACAGGAGGTTTAGTGCTTTGATTCTTTTCTTAAGGGGGAAGTTGAACATTACAAAAGCTATCCCTATTTTCATCTTGCTCTCTTGTTTAGTCATTCCTCCCATAGTCAGCTGAACAC
>JBBPBX010039973.1:0-22761 GCA_038048925.1 Garcialebias charrua | reverse complement strand
CCCATATTTATAACCCAATTTTTGACTGAGATCTGACAATTTCATTCACTCTGACATGGAAAATATTTAACACTACCATTTTCAGCAGCTAGAGGGCCCTCGAGCAATATGGCAAACCGAGTGTCTCATTAATAGATAAAAGTGGCTATTAATGAGACACTTAGCTTGCCATACAAAGCCACCTTCGTCTTGCTCCGGAACTCCTGGAGCAAACGTCAAATCAGCTGCATTTCACTGCGCCGCCCAGATGGAATGCATCTGATTTGACCATTGAAGTGCATTTAATAAGGAAAAATTTAACTGAGACACACCTTTGCTATAGTGTTGAGCAAACAAATGATTGTTTTTAGGTGGTTATCTTGGTAAATTTCGAAGAAATGAACAGCGAGTCCTCCCTCTGCGCGCTCCCGCAGCCGTGAATCGGCTTTTGAAATGCAGCTGATTTGACCACTGAAGTGAATTTATTAAGGAAAAGTTAGACTGAGACACACCTTTGCTATAATTTTGAGAAACAAATAATTGTTTTGAAGTTTTAATCCTATTAAATTCTTGTTAAAGTCCTCCCGTGCATGCTCCCGCGGCCGCCATTTGGAAGCCAATCAATTTTTAGCACAACACCGGCCCACATATCCGGGTGGTCGGCAGTGACGCATAATAGATGCGACTTATATGGTGAAGCAACTTATTTATGTTTTTGTTTCCACTTTATTAGACATATCTGGACTGTTGTGACTGATGCGACGTCTACGGTGGAAAGTATGGTACTCTGAGAGCTAAGATCTGTTTAAAAACTTTGCCAGTGAATATTATAGTTAACTCCGTCTCTGTGTTAAAATATTTTATAAAACGATGCTTAAATTTTGAACAAACAGCTCAAGCCAGGTCCAATTTGAGCTCTGTTTGGTGTGGAGCCAGTCGTCGTAGAACTGTCAGATACCCAGACCAGAATGATTTTTTTTGTGACCTTGATGGCACGGAGGCTGGTTTTGTTATGTTGGGAACAGAAAACACCCCTCTTCCACCGGGCTGTAATGAAATACATGATAATGTGACATTTAAAATGGGAGATTAACTATTTCTTAAAGGGAAAGCGGACATGTTTCACTCAACTTGGCAGTCTGTTATTAAAGTCCATGACCCACCATGTTTTCAAATTGCATCGCCATTAATATTTATTAGTTTATTTAAAAATAATACAGGAGCGTTTATTTATATTGTAGAGAAATAACGCTAAATGTGTTATTTCATGATTTATAGCAGATTTTAGCAGAAGCTCCGGGAAGATCTGCCCCTCTCCAAATATGGGCATTCACATCACTAAAGATTCCGCCTTGGAGTTACAGGCGGAGTTATAATAAGCCTTCATCAACTTCCATGACCGCTGCTCTAAGAGAGGAAAAAAAAAAGAGAAGCGGTCGCTCACTGATGTCTGTCATATTCTGAGCAGCATCCACGTAGACATACTAGTTTAATTCGCTTGATCGCGACAAATTCATTAATTTCCGCATCGGCTTTTTATTCTCTCCCCTGACCAGACAGGTCGGGAGTAGAAAGGCAGCCGCGGCGCGGAGCTCTGAGCGCGCGTGCTCTCCCGTGCTTCCCCGTGCTCCAGCAACAAGGCTGGGACAGAACCGAGCCCCGGCACGAACTTCAAAGCTGACGCAGCGGAACGGGGAGCCAGGGAGAAGACGGGAGAAGCCGCGCGGCTCGCTCCTCTCTGGGCAGAGGAGAGGAGAGCAGCCAGCAACAGTCGCAGCGGTGTTATATCTTATTAAAAAGGTCTATAAAATAAATAAAAAATAAAAACAGAGCACTGGTCCAGCTGTACACAAAAATGCACCAGGAAATATGCAGTTTTACTCTCACTCTCATAAACCTCCATGGAAACTCATCCCTTCCTTCTGGGTGGAGACGTGACAAAAGTCACTCCACACTTCGACACTTTTCGGCCGCGTTTCCGGATTCATTCGGGACTCGTTTTTTTTTTTTTTTTTTTAACCCTCGCCTGGCCCAAATGCAAAAATGAAAATAGACGAAATATTCTACTACAGTAATAGTTCAATATGGTGAATTGTTACTGTCATGGTGGGTGTTGTCCTTTAATCATTGGAATACAAATACTGTATGTAACTCATTAATATGGTACAGCGATAGATATGTCACCCTCTGATGTGTGTTTTTTGAGTTGTTGTTCTTTGCTTGCTTTTTTTCTGTTTCTGTTTTGAAAAGAAAAACCATAGTATAAAGAATTTTTAAAAATGCTTAGCTTTAAATTAAGCTTTCAGAAAGTCACTGGATGTACATCTACAATTGAAAAATATAATATATAATAATATCCTGTCTATTATGTATAGAGCTCATAAAAACGAACTACAGTACCAGTGAATATACAAATGTTCTTTGTCAAACGTATGAGTTGTTATAATCTTAAAGGAATAGAGATTTTTGTGAAACCAAGATATAGAACCAGTTTAAGGGGTCGGTCAACCTCAATCAAAGGAATAGATCTTTGGAATACTTTGGAAACTGGTATTAAAAATGCTAAATCAATGACCATTTTTAAAAATATGATCAAAACAAATCAAAAAAATAAATGACAACAATATTGTAATAGTTTTCTTCTTTGAAATTCTTTTTCTTGGAACTATATGAGCTGTTTTCTTTTCTTCACTATGAAACCTCTTAGATTGTTTTTGTTTTTTTGTTTGTTTGTGTTGTTTGAACCATTTTGGTAATAGGGGTCAGAAAAAATAAGATTTTTCTTCTGTCTTCATCCCTTCATTTTACTTTTATTCTGTACGGTCTCAAATGTGAGATTGTTCTTGTGTTGTATTTAAAATGAATAAATTTAATTTAAAAATAAAAAAAAATAAAAAAACATTTTGAGTTGATTCAAGTCAACATGGCCGCAACATTACAACACTAATGTGGCTCCAACTCGGTCAACTTTACAGATATTGACTTCCCGGTAGTTTGATTGCCACAGGTTGTACTTACGGTATGTAACTTTTATTTGCTGGAACAGAGGCAAACGTTTTTTGCAACAAATTCAGCAGAAACATTTTGGATTGCTGGACACAAATATAGAATAGAATAGAATAGAATAGAATAGAATAGAATAGAATAGAATAGAAAGGTCTCCAATGAGGAGTCTTTGCTCTGACTGACCCCACTCAGCCAGATGTGCTTCTTTTGTAGTTTTTGCTCCAGTAAACCCAGTCCTTGTCCAAACAAGATCCTGTTTCGTCAGCCTTGCTTTTTTACGGGGGTCAAGCTGTAAAAACAGACCAAAGCTATCTGCGTGTCTTTGTCTTCTTGCTTTGCGTGAGAGTGCCGCTGTGTTGCTTTTTCCATCTCTAACTATGTGTGCTTAAGTACCGTAGACTTTATGACTTTGCTTTTTCAGAACACTCCTCACTTCCTCACTGTGACCTTGTTCATTTTCACTTACATGCAGTTTCCTTCACCTTCTTTTCACCTGGTTATGTACTTTTTCCAAACATGAACCTTCGAGCGAGTTCACTCTTCACTGTTTTTATTTCAATTTTCTAAAATTAGATATGTGGTTTCTTGTTGTTACTGTTTTCTGTGAAACAAACTTCTTTCTTTTTAAGAAACAGATTACCTTTAGTCTTACATGAATAATAAACTCCTTAAATAAAAAGGCCTAGTATTCTTTAAAGAACGGTATTCTCTCACTTTATATGCCAAAGTTTTAGACTGGCCGTTTTGTGTTGAGAAGTAGTAAATTCAAACCTGTTTTGGTCAAGCCTCGAGTCCAACAGTCAGTGCTGTAGTTTTAAGCTAAAATCTCATGCAATGTTTTGCATGTGGAGTTTGTGTTAATGACTCTCAGCTCCAGCCACATCAAATGTTAGGCCATTAGCTGTAAAATTGACAGAGTTCTGGCCTTTTTTGTGCTGGCTATGGCAGCCGTCTTGAACCAGTTTGACTTAAATAAAAAAAATAACCAGTTGTATATCCAGTAATTTATTTTCTGCAAGTGGTTCTGTCCAGTGGTTCATGAGATATTTTGCTAACGCACAAACACACAGACACAGCAGGCATAATCGTTAGTGTCCATTTTTGTCTCTGACAGCAGGCGATAGAAAGTTAAGTTAATGATCGCAAAAGTTACAACATATTTTCTTGTGTATTTAGTTTTTTTCCATCTTTTTTGTTATTAATTTTGCACCAATCTGTATCTTGTTAAGTCTTTAAGGTTCTTCACTTTATTACCATTGGTTTGAGAGAATTGTATTCACAGCTTATTACTAGAACAAAACATTTGCTAGAAATGCACGTTTTCACTTTGCTGCAGTTTGTTCTCTGCACGTGAAGCTGAGTCCCAACACGTCTCTTTACCATACCATACCATTTTCAATCACTTCTACAAATTGTATAAAGTGCCCCCTTGAAACTGATTAATTTGCATAAACAAACTTCTAACTCACCAAAAAGCCAAATTAACAGAAAATTGTATAAAATACCTTTCTGCTGAGCGTGTCTTGTGTTGTTTCTGTAGAGCTGCACTCCACGCTGGAAGCTCTGTGTCAGTGACACAGACAGCGCCCTGGGATTTGCTCTCGGAGCCATGTTTGTCAAAGACACCTTTGCTGAGGACAGCAAAACCATTGTAAGTGTCTACACAACAGTTCCCGATGCTTTGGGACATGAGGATGATTGAACGTGGTTCTTTTTGTGGTTCAGGCTGAAGAGATGGTTGCAGAAATTAAAGGGGCCTTTGAAGACAGCTTGAAATATGTGAAGTGGATGGATCCAGAAACCAAAAAAGCTGCCAAAGAAAAGGTGAGAAAATATACTCGGTAGTTTGTCCCTGAGGGGGAAAAAAAGGTTTGTAAGCTCAGTCATCCGTTAAATCATGTCATCTGGACACATTCTTCTTGGAATAAACATTTCATCTTAAAGACTTTATCAGTCTGAGACCTGCCAACAAAATCTGTTGTATAAAAAGTAACCGTTTGTCTGAACCATTTAGGCCAGGTTGTCCTCGAGCTGGTTCGGTGAGTAGCAAGTTGGCCATCTGGCCTGGAACATTTGATTGTTATGCACCGATGATCGATTGTTTTGGACTAACGGTCCCCTTTTTACATGTGTAAACCTAGTTTTGGGGAATTCCACATCAGGCTGGCTTGAAGCACGTCAATAAGGTGCTATTTATACAACAGATTTGGTGGCAGGCCTCAGACTGACGAAGTTTTTTGGATGAAAAACGAATAATTTCTTCCAAAAAGAATCTGTTCAGATTATATAACTTTTTCTTGTGATTTGTCCCAGAGAGTCTTTCTTCTTCAACTGCAGTAAAGGCTGATAGCTGAGCTGATCTGCCCTTGAAAAAAATGGTCCATGCATTTGTTACAACCCAGCTGGACTAGTGTACCCCACTTTATGTTGGGGTCAGTCAGGTGTCACTTTCACATTTCCAGCTTGTCCAAAATGCTTAACAGGAACTCATAGGTTTGAGCACATTTCACCAGTTTTGTCTTCCCTTCACTGGCTCCCTGTGTCAGAATTTATTTTAAAATTCTCCTGTTGACCTTTAAGTGCATTAATGACCCTGCACCCTCATACCTCTCTGACCTACTTCAACCTTATGATCCTTCGAGATCATCAGACCAGCTGTTTTTGGTTGTATCAAAAACCAGAGTGAAGCTCAGAGAAGCTCAGGCTTTTTCAGTCATTGGCCCTAAACTCTGGAACAATCTGCCCATCAACATTAGACAGGCTACGTCACTCCCTGTTTTTAAATCTCTCCTGAAAACACACCCGTATTCACTGATGTTTAAAGTGTGTGTGACATAATTTTTGAACTTTGCATAAAATGGCACAACATATATATGTTGCGTAATTCAACTATGTTCGTTGTTGCAAACAAAATGATAAATTAATGAAAATTTGTTTCAAAGTGAGTTTAAAATTTGCGCTGTGTTTCTTCACGGTACTTCCGGGTACTTCACAATGCGATTTCTGTGACGTACGAACAGGAATGTCTCCTAGAACGCCCCTTTTAAATAACAATGGCGCACAATATAGAAACCGACGAATTTAGCAATCTAAGTTTAGATTTGAGCGATGTGTCTTCAGTTTGGGAAGCAGAAGTTAGTTCAGGGGGTTGAACAAGAAACTGCAGGTTCTGCCTTACCATTCGGGTGGAGCGAGGGGGGCTCCGAGGGGGACAGCTTTGTTTGTTTTGTCCAGTCTTGATGAAGTTTTTTATCTTTTGGGAAAGTGAAAAGGCTCACTTGTTCACTGATGATATTAGAACACCCAAATGCGACACAACGTAACGGCATTTTTCAAGTTGTAAAAAAAAATAAAATAGGCGAACTTGCAGACATATGCGTTATCCTAGCAGACGCAGACTGACTGACATTCCTGCACCTATGTCACAGAAATCGCATTGTGAAGTACCGTACCCGGATGTCCCGTGAAGAAACACTGCGCAAATTTTAAACTCACTTTGAAACAAATTTTCATTAATTTATCATTTTGTTTGCAACAACAAACATAGTTGAATGATACAAGATATATATGTTGTGCCATTTTATGCAAAGTTCAAAAATTATGCCACACACACTTTAACACACTGTGATCTGATTTATTATTTCATTGTTTCTTATTGTTTTTATGTTTCATTTTTGATGTGTTTAATTACATCTTGTTATTATCTTGTTTTTTTCTTCTTCTTTAATTACTGCCTCGATCTCATTGTTAAGCACTCTGGTAACAGCTGCTGTTTTAATTGTGCTTCATAAATAAATTTGACTTGGCTCGACTAAAGTGGCAAGGAAAGTGAGCACTGCCACCTGGTGTGAAAATACACCGTTTACAGTTTTTACCTGTCATTTTTTACAGGCTGATGCTATTTACAACATGGTTGGATATCCAGAGTTTATCATGAATATCACAAAGCTGGACAAAGTGTTCAATGATGTAGGTAAATGTTGGGCTGTATTCAATATTATCTCTCTTCTATTTATCACAAATACCCTTTTTATTCATTAAAGATGTGAAATTCATTTCCCATTTCTTTTGATTCCCCTCTTTTAGTTTGAGGTGGTGTCGCACCTTTACTTTCAGAATGTCATGCAGTACTACAACTTTTCAGCGCGCGTGACTGCAGACCAGCTGAGGAAGTCTCCCAACAGAAACCAGTGAGTTGCCTCCCTTCTGCTCCTCTTCCCTTGGAGAAGGCTGTACACTTGCATGGGAACACATTCCCATTTTACCGACTCGGCAAAATACTGCTGCTATCCACAAACGTGCCGAGGCAGCCACCTTCCCTCCACTGAACTGATCCACGTCTCTAATCAGGATGTGGAGGAGTGGTTCCCCCTGCTCCCCTAGAACTGAGCTGTAGTCTGCTTGGTGCAAGGCTAGGTAAAATGAATAATCTCAATTTGTTGTGACCTTGATGCCGGCATTGGATTGCGGCTTTAGCCCTATTCAAACTTTGGACTACCGTTATAATCTTGAGTGGTTTGACTTCAAGTTGTTGAGCGTGTTAACACCTGGCAGTAAACGTGTACCCTAAAGCGTTTTCTATAATCCGATGTTGACGTTTCTGTGAAAACTACAATCAATTCAGAGATCTGAACATTTTTTTACACTGACACAGCTCAGAACCATTTGAGTAACACGTGTGTGGAGATTTTTATTTTTATTTTTGTTTTTTTAATTTTTATTTATTAATTTCATTTAAAAACATGACAATTATACATACAATACAATCAAAAAATGTAAATAAAATAAAATGAAAGGTGGCAGAAGAAGAACTAGTCTTATGAAAACTGCCCCTTTTTACTTAATTCTAATGTAAATCAAATTATATATAAAAAATGTAATTCACAAAGACAATAACAATCTAGCTAAATTAAAAACATAAAAACTCAAACATCTTAATCAAATCAGACAACAACTTAAGTAGATATATATTAACGATTTCCATATTCTTCCAAGAAACTCGTCTTTATCAGTCTCTTAAATGTACACAGTGATCTGGCATTCTTAACAGTATCTTCCAAACCATTCCACAATCCTATTCCCTGAATTATTGTGGATCGTTCCTTCAAACTACTACTAAAATAAGGCTTCACAAACATCTCAATTCCTTTAAGAAAATATACACTCTCTCTTTTAACAAAATTTGTTTGAATATTGACAGGCAACATGCCTTTATGTGCCTTATACATAAGCAACTAAATGTTATAATTAACCAAATCATAGAACTTCAAAATTTTCAATTGATAAAATAAAGTAGTCGATGGATATCTACAGTATAGGTTTTTTTTAAATAATAATTCGTACAGCTCTTTTCTGTAAAATGAACAAAGGATTAGTTATAGTTTTACACGCTTTACCCCAGACTTCAATACAGTAAACCAAATAAGGAACAACTATTGCATTATACAACATAAACATTGCTTTATCAGGGAATAACTCTCTTACTTTATACGGAACTGCTATCGATCTAGATATTTTTGTTCTCAAATTGTTTATGTGAGGTCTCCATGTTAATTTCTCATCAATAATAACACCCCAAAATTTCACAATTTTAGTGCACAATTCTTAATTAGCTTAAACACCAAACAGATATGCATGCAATGAATTACGGACTTCACGGGGCAAAAGACTGAGTTTACCTCCAAAGCTCTATGATGTGCAGTTTCCTTCACAGCTTTACTGTGAGTGTAATGTCAGCAGTGTGTTTAATCATGTGAATAACAAAGTGCAACACAAACAATGTTCAGACTGTTATTCTGCATGTTGTACTTGCGTGACCACAGCGGGTCCAATGAAAAATCACAAACTAAGGACCACTTTGTGTCCTGCTCTGATGAATAAAATCCTGAAAATTTTTGACATTTTTATTGAGAATAATTTTAATAGAGTTTATTAAGACCTTAAGCTCAAATAAATATTTGGAATATTCCCAAGGTTGGCTATTTTATTATATATTTAATCTTTTTTTTTAAACTCTGAGACATCCAGGTAATAACTGCCGCTTGCGTCCGTTTAGTAGGAGGTAAACCTCAGGACAGATTGTGTTCAGACTATCAGACATATGCAGTCTTCTAAAGTGAAAACATTTTCTGTGCCTGCTGAAACAGTTCACTTCTGTGTTTTGCACTATCAGGATGCAATTCAATAGCTAAGGAGTGATTTTAATGCAATGTGTGAACATGGCTCTTTGTATTTGTTATTTTGCAGGTGGAGCATGACTCCTCCAACTGTAAACGCCTATTACAACCCAACCAAGAACGAGATGGTTCTGCCTGCAGGAATCCTTCAAGCTCCGTTCTACAGTCGTTCTTATCCGAAGTATTAATTTCTTATGTGATACTCTGATTCTTGTTGCATTTTTGATACAATCTTTAGTTGACTGCAGTGAGCTACAACTATATTATCAAAATGAATTGGCACAAGAGAGTTGTGTGGTGTGCAGATTCAACTTTATGGCTGCTGGTGAAGATTCTCAGTCGTCCAGGACATGATAAAATCAAAAAAGGCGATTCAATACAGGATCAACTGGACTTTATTTGTTGCAGAAAACGTTTCGACTTCTGTCCAGAAGTCTTTTTCAATTCTGAATGAATGGAAGCTGTGAGAACGAGAAGTTTTATACAAGCCACGCACCAACATATGAAATTGGAAACTGAAATAACACCACAAAATACCTAACATGCCCATTCTATTTAAATTGACAAAACAACACATCACACCTAACGGGGTTAGGTGTGATGTGTTGTTTTGTCAATTTAAATAGAATGGGCATGTTAGGTATTTTGTGGTGTTATTTCAGTTTCCAATTTCATATGTTGGTGCGTGGCTTGTATAAAACTTCTCGTTCTCACAGCTTCCATTCATTCAGAATTGAAAAAGACTTCTGGACAGAAGTCGAAACGTTTTCTGCAACAAATAAAGTCCAGTTGATCCTGTATTGAACGCCTTTTTTGATAAACTTTATGGCTGACTTGGACTGGTCTAAGTCTGCAACCTTTTTGATCAAAAGAGACATTTCTGCCCCTTTGCTCACTAAATAAAATGTGTCTGGAGCCACAAAACCTGCTACCTGCTAACTGTGATTATCAACTGATGGCCCATGGGCCACTAAGTTAGTTGGAGGGGGGCTTTTCTGGCCTGTGGCGGTGACATTATAAAACAAAAATTATATCATGATTTTTGACATTTATTGATATTTTTACATTTTAAGAAGGGAAAAAAAAAGACCATATCATGTAAAGAAGGAAAATAATTATAGCTTATACAGATTGTGATAAAAATTAAAACACTGAACTCTGTATGGGGTGCCGTTTGTAAAGTTACACAGTCAAAAATTAACATCAATATTTTGGTTTATTTAGCTTTTAATAAGAAAAAAATAGTTTTTTTTTCATAGTCATATTTTCACCGTGCTATTCATACATTTATAAATGTCATAGTTCCAAACTAAATATTTAATTTACAAGCTAAATATTTAGTTTACAAATTAAATACTTAACTTGCAAGTTAGTAAACTAAACATTTATATATAAATTAAATATTTAATTTCCAAGCTCAATATTTATTTTCAAAACTAAACATTAAATTTCCAAACTAAATATTTATTGTCAAAGCTAAATATTTAATTTCCAAACTAAACATTTAATTTCTAAGCTAAACATTTAATTTCCAAAATAAATTTTTAATTTGCTAACTAAATATTTAACTCTCACCTAACTATTTAACTTGCAAGCTAAAAAGTCGGCTTGCAAGTTAAATATTTAGTTAGCAAATTAAATATTTAGTTTATGAATTAAATGTTTTCCTTGGAAATTAAATATTTAGCTTGGAATTTATGTATATAATTTAGTTTACTAACTAGATATGTATATTGCAAGCTAAATATTTAGTTAGTAAACTAAACATTTAGCTTGTAAATTAAATATTTTGTTTGGAACTATGACATTTATAAATGTATGAATAACATGGTGAAAATATGACTGAAAAAAAAACCTACCTTATTGTTTTCTTATTGAAGGCTAAATAAACCAAAATATTGCTGTTAATTTTTGACTGTGTAACTTTACAAATGGCACCCCATAATTCTGCAGGCCTGTGTGAGGTATAATAAATAAGTATCGGGCGGGGCTGCGGTTGATCGGTGGCCAGTGCCGCTATCTTGTAATCGTAAGGTTAAGGATTCAAGTCCAGATTGCGTCAGGAAGGGCATCCAGCGTAAAACAAATCGCCAAATCTTTCTTGCAAGTTGTGACCCCTGAAGAAGGGAACAGCCAAAAGAAACTTACTACTTCAACAATTTCCCACAGGGTCAGTAAAGTTCTTATCTTACTAGTAGTTACTGGTCAAAACTTTACAAAAATTTGACAATAAAACTGCCAAAACTAGTTTTTTTCTGTTGTGGGTATTAAAATCAGTGCAGTTAAATTTCATAAATTTTTGGTCAAAGTTTCAAAGAGCCATCGATGAGGGACTAAAGAGCCACATGTGGCTCCGGAGCCGAAGGTTGCAGACCCCTGGCCTAAACAAAGTCTCCATCTTATATCTTTATCTTTTTACAGCACATAATTGCAAACTCTTAACAAGTACAGTTATCTTGAATTTTTTATTTTTTATCACTCAGTGCCTTGATTTTGCCTAATCACAGTTTATACAAACTATTTAGGCTTTGTGCTGAGTGAAAACTTTATCTGACTGTATACTTGCAATTGTTTTGACAGAGCTCTTAACTTTGGTGGGATTGGAGTGGTCATGGGTCATGAACTGACTCATGCTTTTGATGACCAAGGTTAGTAAATGACAAAAAAAATACAACATCTTTGTGCTTTTTAAAATTTATTTCAACAAATTAAAGCATTTGTCAGAAAACTGGACCCTACTTGGAACCTTCTTTCACAGGGAGGGAGTATGACAAGGATGGGAACTTACGCCCTTGGTGGAAGAACTCCTCTGTGGAGGCCTTCAAGAGGCAGACGCAGTGCATGGTGGAGCAGTACGGCAATTACAGCATCAACAAAGAGCCTTTGAATGGACGACACACGCTGGGAGAGAACATAGCTGACAACGGTGGACTGAAAGCTGCTTACAAGGTCTGATGTCAAAACACCTGATAATAAATCTTGAGTATTTTTTTACATTCTGCAACTAAAAAAATAAGCGGTGCTGTTACTAGAAAACAGAACTATTTTGAAAAATGTACGCTTCTTTATTTATATATTGAATATGTTGAATTTCCTGCTCATAAGGTCATAGATCTGTCACGAAACGACATCACTCCTCTGTGTTAGTGTGTTTGAGCTGCGGTCGGCTATCTTTATGTAGTTGTGTTGGAAAAAGTAGCCTGTCTAGTTTTCAGTGAAGCCTGGAGCTCCAACAGGTGCTTTATGTTCAGCCTTGTCAGCCTCTGGTTACTTCCTCACATGCACACATTCTTTCCACTTAATGAAAGGTCAGAAGCTGCAAAGCTGATGAAGAACTAATATGAAAGTTAAAGTGGGCAAGCAAATGGCACAAATTAAAACTGGCTCTTTGTTCACTTTAGTTTGTTTTCATTTATTTTTCTATGCGGAGAGAAAGCAAGAGGCTTGCACGTGTGTAACATGATCGTCTGTTGCTTTGAAGGCTTATGACAACTGGATCAAAAAGAACGAGGAGGAAGCCACGCTGCCCGCTCTGGGGTTGACGAACCATCAGCTGTTCTTTGTTGGCTTTGCTCAGGTTTGTGTCTTTTACAGAATATCATGCCATCTGCTTTGATTTTTACTTTATTAACTAAATGCTCTAAAACACGTCATAAAGCTCACCTCTAAATGCGCTTTGAACAAAAAGAAGAAGAAGAAAAAAAAACACTCTCCAAGCTTAGGACAGTCGTTAAGAGCTTTAAGTCTACTGAAGCGTTGAAAAAGATCAAGTATTTGACATAAACAAGCAGAAAGCAAAGAACAATTCTGAACATTTAACCCTAATCTCAGTGGCGGTTCCTGAAATGTCCACCGGGGGGGTCTATTTCTCCAAAATGAAAAAAAAAAAATTCCCAAGTTCAAATAAGTTTTTTTTAATCAAATGCAGATTAATACAAGGTTAACAGAACAATTAAATGCTCAGGATGAGAAGAACCAATTTGACTCACTAAAACAACAAAGAACAAACAAAAATATATATAAATAAATAAATTATACATCAATTATAGAAAGGAAAATAAGTGAGATTAAAACATTTCTGCATTTCTACTTGCAAGAGGCTTTGTTTTCATTCTCCAGATCAATACAGGGTTAAGAAATAGTAAAACACCACAAGTGACATTTAGTATATACAATTATTAATGTCTGATCATTTTTTATAAGCAAATTAAAATAAATGTAATCATCAGAGTCCAATACTGTACAATAACCTGCGCTGGCAACCTAACCCCACAAACAAACAAAGAAAAAAACTAACTCACCAGATGCCACTTTTAGAATAAACAGTCAGCTGAAGGCTATCACAAACATAGCCACCTAAAAGTGGAGAGGCATATCAGTCAGGAATGGTAATATAATAATATAAGCATTAGACAAAGGCTAGCATTAGCATGCTAGCTCCAAAAACAAACTCACCAGTTGCCACTTTTAGAATAAACAGTCAGCTGAAGGCTTTTTCACAAACAGCCATCTAAAATTTGAGAGGCATATCAGTCAGAAATGCAAATAGACATTAGATAAAGGGATTTTGATTATTTAAAACTTACCTGAGCAAGCCTGCTTGAGTCACTGACTGCACGGCTCATTTTTCAGACAAAAAAATAAACAAATAAATAAATGGCCGGAAACACGCGATCGGTAGGTAGAGCTCACGTTGGACGTGCTCAGGGCGGTGAAAACTGCACCCAGCATCTTTCCATTGTTTTGTAACGTCGTGGAATAACTGCGCATGCGCCACTTATAACGACAGTCTATGGATGAGATCCATGCGCCCCCAAAACAGGAAATACTGTACGTCACAAATCAGAAAAGTTTTTTGAAACAAACAATATAACTCATCATTACTCATAAAATATTTATCCTACACAACTAAAAACATATATTATGGAGCCCCCCAGGGGTCATGGGGAAAGAATATTTTTCTTTGCGAGCGCACGCAAACGTCCCGCAAACCTTGACGTTCATGCAGGAGTTTGTGACTTGGCGCTATATAAATAAACTGAATTAAATTGAAATTTGAAATCAGCCTTAAATATAAGGATGTCCAGTGTGTGTTGCAGTGGTAACAGTCATTTTATGTTGTATATTCCACGTTCACGCTCCGTGGATTCACCTGTCACTTCCCAGGGACATAGCCAGAATTTTATGAGGGGTGGTTTGTTTAAAATAACTGTAAACCCAATGAGACAGAGACGTCCTGGTAGCTCACTGCGGTAGCTGCACCAAACCTTCTCCAGACCTAGTGGGTTCGATTCCCACATGGTATTCTTATCATAGATATAATAAGATTATTTTCTTCTTCTGCTTCCTTTCATTTCATGTATTGTTTTATTTCTTGATGTTTTGTAAATAGTTTTCTTGTGTTTTTTTAATCTGGAATGAATAAATAATCTAAAAAAATAAAAATAAAGTTATACCATGTGGGAATCGAACCCACTAGGTCTGGATAAGGTTTGGTGCAGCTACCGCAGTGAGCTACCATGACGTGTCTGTCTCATTGGGTTTACAGTTATTTTAAACAAACCGCCCCTCATAAAATTCTGGCTACGTCCCTGGGAAGTGACAGGTGAATCCACGGAGCGTGAACGTGGAATATACAACATAAAATGACTGTTACCACTGCAGCACACACTGGACATCCTTATATTTAAGGCTGATTTCAAATTTCAATTTAATTCAGTTTATTTATATAGCGCCAAGTCACAAACTCCTGCATGAACGTCAACGGGAGGTTTGCGTGCGCACGCAAAGGTTTTGCGTGAGCACGCAAAGGTTTTGCGTGAGCATGCAAAGAAAAATATTTTTCCCCATGTCCCCTGGGGGGCTCCGTAATATATGCATATATTTCGAAATATTTTTATTTTATCATTTCATTTCATTTTTTTTTTTTTAGTCTTCAATGTAAAATGGTCCAGAAGTTCCAGTGGGGCGGCGTCCTAGCGCCCCCTATTGGCCGGCCGCCCCTGCCAAATCTACAAACTAAATGACTTATTTATCGTTAAGGTGGTATTTCACCTAACCATGACTGTTAGACTAGTTGGTGACTCTAAACTGGGGGAAATTTGCAGGAAAATATGATGTATTTTTATTTTTATGTGGTCTCACTGAGTTCTGAGGGTTTGCAACCAAGTGACCATTGGCTGCATTTTGAGCAGCCAGGTTTGGAAGGTCACACCTGTTTTTGTGTGCATGGCTTGCAAAGCTGCATTCTTGGCCATGCTCATCATTTTGCAACCCACCTTGGCTTACATTTTACACATTAGCTTTAAGCTTGGCTGCTGTTTTGCTGCACCTAGTTTTAAGCCACAGATTTGCTAATATTAGCTATTAGCTACATTTTTGCTCATGTTAGCTAATGCACTGCACGTTTTTACTTTGACAGCTTAATTTCAGCTTCTTCAACACAACTCATCAATCATTCAACACATAGCGTTCACTCTGCACTCTTGCAGAAAATGCACGTATCTGCAGTTTTATTTATCTTGATAGGTGACATCCTTGATAAAAGAAATTAATTCACAAGTGATGAATTAATCCATAAGTAGATTTTTTTTTTTTGGGTCTACGTTTGTTTTGAAGAGATCACAACTTTCTTTCTTGGTTTTGTTGCTTTTGCAGGTATGGTGCGCCGTCAGAACACCCGAGAGCTCACACGAGGGAATAATCACAGATCCTCACAGTCCATCAAAATTTAGAGTCATTGGCTCCATTTCCAATTCGCGTGAATTCTCTAAGCACTTTGGCTGCAAAGCAAATGCTCCCATGAACCCTGAACATAAATGTGAGCTTTGGTGAGGCTGTTGAGCAATGAAGAAGCAAAATGGACACAGCAATATACCACTGCCGGCCCTCGATGCCTTGCTACTTCATCAGTCTCCTTATCAGGACAAAATATGCCTGGTTTGTGTGAAAGATCTGTAAGCACTGCACTGTTGGTTTTATGAAACAGCTTCGTTTAGCCTAAATGTAGCTATAAATGTTTGTTTGTTTTCTACACTGTTAAGTCCACTATATAGTTACAAAACCAGAGGAACCACTTAAATGTTGTAACATGCTTGCTCATCATATAACAAGAAAAAAAAATTATTTTATGTTTGTGAATGTATGTACTGTACATGTATATGTGTCACTTTTGCTGTTCTTGGAGCAACTCTGGTTTATTCTATTCTATTTATAGTTATATTTTTTATAAAAGCTGTAAACCAGGGGGAACTCCAAAATTAATAACATAGAGGATTTTTTTTTCTTTATGAAGTTGTACAATTTGTTTTAAATCTACAGCTATGTTTTTTAGGCACTGCAATTTTTCAAATACATTTGTGTAACATTTGATGTAAACTGTGTCATACAGAACGTCAACAGTTTCTAAGTCATGATGATGTATCTTGTTTTACATGTAAATAATGCCATATTCTTTTTGTAAAGTAAACTCGGTCTTATAACATGTTGTTTCAGTTGTGCAATTTATTCATCTTTGTCTCATATTTTATTATCTAAATAATGAAAGGTCTAGCATTAGTTGAAAAATGCATATCGCCCATTGCTTTCATGGCAGATTTCTAAACTAAAATTATTTCATGATGAGAAGGAACAAAGGTTTTTGTCAAACCCTTAATCCATCCATCCATTCATTATCTTTATCCGCTTCTTCCTTTTTGGGTGACCCCCGCGACAAGCTTTTAGATAAATGTTTTTATTTAGTGTTTTTATCAATTGTTCTTGTTCTTCAGTGTCAATGTTCAGCTGTTCTTATTGTTTTGATTAATCAGCTGTTACTACAGTAATTCTTTTGTCTATTTTAATCTTTTATTTATATGTTGTACAGCACTTTGTGATTTTATCTATGAAAAGTGCTATATAAATAAACTTTACTTACTTACTTACTGGTGCCCATATCCAGCCATGATTGTGTGAGAGGTGGGGGACAACCTGGACAGGTCTCCAATCCATCACAGGGACATGTAGAGACAAATGAGACAACCATTCACGCTCTCACACCTATGGACAATGTAGTTACCAATTAGCCACATGTTTTTTTGCCCTGGGGGGAGGAGGGGGCCCATGCATGCATGTGGAGAGCATGGAGTCTCCACCTAGTCCCCAGCCAGGATTTGACCCAGCGACCTTCTCATTGAGAGGCAACNCACTCTTTAAATGACGTTTTTACACAATTTCATTCAATTTTGGGAGGGTTTGAAAGATGTGTTAGCACTCAGAATATGTGCTGCAGATGACCCTTAGCTACTACCACACAAAAAACAGCGTGATTAGCTGTGAAACAGAGAAATAAGAGTTTTTCTGTTGGCTAAACTTGATTAACTGTAGCAACCAACTTGAACTGAGTTGACTGAAGTAAATCTGTTGTATACTGTATATACACCCACTGATTATTTTCTATTTCACTAAAACTTCATGAGAAATTCTGCTGACAATCACACATACTCACACGTAAAAAAAATCTGGAAAACCATCAAATCTCTCTCAGGCATCCCCCAATCATCTGACCTCCCATCACAACTTCTCGTTAACTCTGTTCCTGTGTCAAATAAGCACGAGATCCTGAACTGTTTCAACAAACATTTTGTTGCTTCTAGTTCATTATTTGACACAGTTACAAATGGAAAATCAGCCACTTCATCTAATAATCAAACTTCTACAAATCAAATCCCTCCTACAAGTCAACCATCAGTTAATCACACCTTCTCTTTTTCTCCGTTCTCAGTCAGTGAGGTAAATAAATTGTTAAATGATCTTGATCCTAAAAAATCTGCAGGTCCAGATGAACTTCCACCTTATTTCTTAAGGCTGGCTGCTCATATCATCACAGTCCCTGTGACTCACATCTTTAATCTGTCCATAAGCCAAAACACCATTCCGGATGCTTGGAAAACAGCCTTTGTTCTTCCTTTGCTGAAGGGAGGTGACCCCACCTCACTGAACAATTATCGACCGATCTCTAAACTCTGCATCTTAGCCAAGGTTCTAAAAAAACTGATAAACTCTCAATTCAAAAATTATCTGGACTCATTTAACATTTTACCTCTCCATCAATCTGGTTTCAGGAAACAACACAGCACGACTGTTTCACTGAAGTTTTTTTTTTTTAATTACTTTAATTTTTATTATTTTTTGCAAAGTCAACCAAATACAAAGCAAACCAGAGCGAACGACAAAACTCACTCAAAAAAAAAAAAAAAAGTTTCTGAAGGTTCTTAAAGCTGCTGCATGTAGTTTCTGGAAAACGCTGGACTTAGAAACATTTTGAACAGAGACACCTTTCTGGTCCCTCCCCCTTGCTCTGGCTGACCTGCAACTCACCCTCCTTAGCTCCTCCTCCACAGCATGGCCTGTCTCGTGACTGGCCAGGTGGGGGATGGGCGTGAGAAGCTCGTTCATGAACCAAACTCTGTTTTTATTGGCTGGTTAAAAACTCTGTTTTTATTGGCTGGTTAACGGCGGGTCACTGTGGGTTTTTAGAAATGCTTGTAGTACCACCGGGAGAAGCCAGAGGACTATAGTTTTTTTCAGAGATTACCTGTCTAACATCAGTCTGTCAGGAAATAGTGACAGAGTGAAGAAATATGTTAAAAATATATTTTTTAGAAAAGTTACATACAGCAGCTTTAATGACGTTGTTGAAGTATTGGATGCTAAGGATTATTGTGCTGCACTTTTCTTAGACCTGTCTAAAGCTTTTGACACTGTGGATCATAACATATTGTGTCTTAAGCTCTCAGAAATCGGTTTCTATCACACCATTGGTTGGTTTTCTAACCATCTTTCTGATCGGAGGCAATGTGTTCAACATAACGGTACTTCTTCCAGTTATTTAACAGTCAACAATAGTGTACCACAAGGCTCAGTCTTAGGACCAACCGTCTTTACAATCTACGTAGGTAATGTAGGTCAGAGCATCCCTGATGCATCCTTACATTTCTATGCTGATGACACAGTTGTTTAATGTCGAGCTAAAACAGTTGCTAAGGCTTTCCAGCTTTTGCAATCCACTTTTGACATCATCCAGTCAGATTTGTTCCATCTCAAACTTGTCCTAAATGCTGATAAAACCAAAGGGATACTTTTTTTCAAACAGGAAGTCGGTCCCAGCAATTCTTCCTCTGATTTTATCCTGAAAGGGTGTCCCTATTGAGTTTGTTGATTCATATAAATATTTGGGTATCCTGATCAATTTGCATCTCTCTTTTAAGCTCCACGTGGAACTGGAAAACCTAGTAAAGAAACTGAAAGTTAAACTGGGTTTCTTTTTCAGAAACAGATCATGTCTAACTCTGAATGCTAGGAAACGCCTTGTATCTGTGACTTTCCTTCCCTCCATTGATTATGGTGACATTCTCTACATGAATGCTCCTACAAGCATCCTGCAGATGTTGGATGCTGTCTATCATGGTGCACTAAGATTCATAACTGGTTGTGATTATTGTACCCACCACTGCACCCTGTATTCAATGGTTAACTGGACATCATTAACCTCACGCAGACTCTTCCACTGGCACATTTTCATCTTTAAATCACTTCTTGGTCTGCTGCCCTCATACATCTCCTCCTACATGTCTCTGTATGAGTGCAGCTACAGCAGGGGTGTTCAGACTTTTTCAGCATGCGAGCTACTTTTGAAATGATCAAGTCAAAGTGATCTACCTATTATAAGGCCCCGTTTACACGAAAACAACCTGTGGAAACATGAGTGATTTTTCTATGTTTATTGGGGGTAATACACGAAAAACAAGTTGGTTAACATGAAAAATGCTGTAGTTTTCATGTCAGTCGGGTTGCCAGATAAGAAATTATGAACTATAGTAATGTGGCTTTAAAAATTATAGTATTTTGACCTAAACTGTTGTGTTTGCTGAGTAAAGATGTTCTAAGATTCAATTCAATTCAGTTTATTTATATAGCGTCAATTCACAAAATAAGTAATATCAGGGCACTGAACAGAAACATTTATACAAAATAATAATTTAACAGAAACATTCATAGATAAAATAATAATTTAACACTTTATTTGAGGAGCAGACTGCTTTGAATTTAACTCCATTGCAGAACTCTCATCTTGAGCAAGATGAAGTTTGTGTTGTGTTTCTTGAACATGTGCTCAGAAAAGGAGGTGGTAAATAAGGCATTTTTTTTATCTGGCAACCCTGGGCTCAGCTGTATTCATTGTGCATTCAGCGACTGCATGATCACAGTTACGTCCATACTGGTGAATGGGTGATTCTTTTTTTGGGGCAACATTCATGTCCGCACGTTTCTCTTACCCTGATTTTTTTCTAAAATGTGCCAAATATTTACAACAAAGTATTTTAATTATACACTTAGATGTTTGCCATCATTCAAATATAAATGAAATGCATTTAAAATATTATTTTGTACTTTACACACCTTTTTGGTGACATAGATGGTCAATTTTATTGTGTCCGCAGTGCAGTGTAAAATATTTCCTCAATAAGTTTAAACAATAAAATTAAATTAAAAAAGAAATTTCTTCAATAATTTGATTGACTGGACTAAACCTTATTTTATTATGAAACTGAATCTGTTGAAACTATTTTTTTTATTTGATATTTTCTTGATATTATACATGTCCCAGTAGTAACTTTCCACCCTGTTAGAATGTTTCCTTTTTGCCCTCAAAAGACTACAATTCCATAAAAGCCATTTACAGGAAGTGACATCAATTGGTTTTGGAGGGAATTCAACCATGGAAAACAAGTTAAGCTTCATCTGTCACTCTCTCCTTACTTTTTTTAATCTTAAATATATTAAACCTGTATGCGTCAACCTTAAAGTTCCACCCTGTTAAGATAAATTGTGGGAAATGTTTATTTGGTAGAATTTAAAAAACAACATATTAGATTTAGTCATTAAAGGTTTGCTATTCTGTTGAAGGTTAGCTAGCTAAATGTTGACCACATAAAGAGCTACAGCTAGATTAGCTAAAAAAATTCCACCCTGTTATGTTCCACCCTGTTAGGTTTATGAACCAAACAAGGTGTAACAAGGACCTAACAGGGTGGAAATTCAGGTAAAACGTAATCACATATACATGTAATTATTACTTTACCTGTAATTATTATTTTATCCAGCCCTGAGCTTGACCATTATTAATTTCTTATTGCTAAACATGTCAGTGATGTAACAAAATATTTAAAACTTAAAATATTACTCTTTTTATTTTCAAAAGTCCTGAAGCCAAAATGTTGCCGCAAAAAAAGAATCACCCGAATAACGTCTCTTTGGACTCTGGGTTTTATTAGTTTTGCTCCTGCATGCTGAAAAAGGGTGAGTAGCAGAAAAACACTCAGCTCTCTGACAATATTTAAAACTGTTGTTAGTGCAGAAAAACTTTGGACTGAAGTCGTCTGTATGTGAAACTTCACACACGGAGAATTTCACACCTTTGGGGGTGGGGGAGCGGGGATGGGGTTTCCCCAAAAATCTCTCAGACCTGGTTTGAGAGAATGAGGGCTGTGAATGGCTGCCCTGTATGTCAATCAAGTGACGGGATGTTTGATAGGCTGACAATTATTTTTTAATGTCACGCTGTGATCTACCAGTACTACCTCAGAGATCTACCAGTAGATTGCGATCTACCTAACGAGCACCCCTGAGCTACAGCGTGCGCTCTCAGGACATGATTACCTGCAGTGTTCCGTCAGTGAGGACTGAACTTGGCAAAAGGGTCTTCTCCTACTCCGCTCCTGCTTCATGGAATATCTTACAAAAAGATTTGAAGCTCTCAGCCTTGACCTCTCTAAATGGCTTTAAGAATCTGTTGGAATCCTGGCAAAAACCAATGCAGACATGTTCCTGTTTTTAGTTTTCCTACATTTGCCTTATACTGTACAGTAATCTGTCTGTTTTGCTACTTTGACATCTTTGTTTTAACTTGTTAAAAAAATTTGTATGCCTCTCTTATTGTTATTCTTATTGTTGATTGTCCAAGGAAAGTCTACTGTCACTGCTGTTGTCATCATTCTTTGTTTGTAACCAGGTCTCTCTTGTAAATGAATCCTCGAGGCTCAATGGGATTAACCTGCCTAAATAAAGGTTGAATACTATAAATTACTCAAAAAGGCGTTCAATTCAGGATCAACTGGACTTTATTTGTAACAGAAAACGTTTCGACTTCTGTCCAGAAGTCTTTCGAATTGAAAAAGACTTCTGGACAGAAGTCGAAACGTTTTCTGTTACAAATAAAGTCCAGTTGATCCTGAATTGAACGCCTTTTTGATTTATCATGTCCTGGATGACTGAGAATCTTCACCAGCATACTGTAAATTACTGTATTTGCTTGCTTGAAGCTGCGATGCTGCGTCCTGACCGGCAGGTGTCGCTGATAACACACTTATTGTGATTCAACGGAGGCAGTGTTGCCACTCAGCTGTAACTACCTTATGATTTATTTTAGACCGTACAAATGTTTGAATGACAACAAACAAACATAAATCTCACTTCAATTTTTTTCATTAATTAAACAGTTTCAGTTTTATACTGCACAAGGCTACATTGCAGACATAAATTTATTTAACTACATTAGACG
>JBBPBX010039972.1:0-29613 GCA_038048925.1 Garcialebias charrua | reverse complement strand
AGTCAGCAGATGCTTTCTGTTTATTTTAAATTTTGTATTTAAAATAAACTGGAGTCATTAATTTTACACAGAAAAACGTTAAAAATGCAATTTTTAACTAAAAGTGTACAGTGTACACCAATTCTGTTTAAAATTCAGAGATGTGAAGAGCTTAATGTGGAAATTCTCTGTTCTCCATCATTTTTTTATTTATTTTATTTAATCTGAAAATCAAATAAAAGATGCTTTTTGAGTGTTATTTTAAATCTCTTCAGTATTTAAAATGAGCATCAATTGTTCGTCTGTACCTCTGTTATTCAAAAATTCTTTATTTAAAATAAACAGGATTTTTTGTTTGTGTACAGAACAATTTTAAAGCTGGTAATTTTCACCATAAAAAATGCTGACTTTATGATGTGTTGAGAGAAAACTCATCTATTAACGTCCAGCAGGGGGCAGCGTCGAGTATGTTATCACGAAGCGACCGAGTTTAAATCAGTACATGGAAAGAAAACAACCTTAGGGTTAGTTTTCAGTAAGAACGTGATAATTGCTCGAACCGCGTTCTTGTCAGAGACAAGTTTATGTTGCTAGACAGTGTTGATGGCTTCAGATGAGTGTTTAAGTGTGTGTTCGTGTGTGAACGAGTGTGAACCAGCGAGTGTGACCTGTCACTCAAAGTGCGGCACCTGGAAGTGACGACAAAAATGGGCGGGCCAACGCAGCGTGCGTAGCGCGTCACCAGCTTCAGTGCTTGCGAGGCGGAGCTCGCTACAACATACGTGGCGTCAACAAATCAATCACAGCGTCAGTAGTTCATTCTACAAGCATACATGGCGAATGTAGATCCTTACCTTCGACCAATGTCGTGCCGGAAATGACGACAAAGTGGGCTGGTCGCAACGGCGTGCGACGTGATTGACAGCTCACAACAGCGAATCAGCGTTCGCCACAAGAGTGATTGACAGCACACAACAGCGAATCAGCGTTCGCTACAAGAGTGATTCACAGCACACAGCACTCGTATCATCCAATCACAGCTCATAAACGGACATGAGACACGTCTTCTTAACGTTAGCTTGCACAGCAGACCACAACTTTATAGACTCTTAAAACAACTCAAACGCTACAATTTAACTTCCCAAAATTCTGAAACATGCGGCGCGCACATCTAGACAGGCAAACTTAGTTACGCTCAGTAACACAGCACTGCAGCTGTTTGAACAAACACGGACTCACTCGGAGCGCGTTCAGGTCGGTTCCGTCCACTTTAAAGGAGCAGAATTCGGGTTTCAGAACCACTATCCGACAACGTTCTAACATATATGCTGCTTCGACCTTCTTTAAAATGTAAAATACCACAACAGCAATCTTGTAGATGTTAAATTAGCTTTCAGGCTTCTGACTCGGCGGTCAAACAAAGCTTTGTACAGGAGTCCGCGTGAACTGGACCGAACCAGAACCTCCACAGACTACGGCTGACAAAACTTCACCTGAATGCTTCCAACAGCGTCTAACAGAGTTGAAACAATAATAATCTCACAGCTTCAAATGATAAAAACACGCAGAATCTGCCTGCTTTGAACACTTCCAGCCAAATTATTATCCTCAGAGTTTAAAACTTGGATCCCACTATGCCAACATGACGTTACAGTTCATGACTGAGACCACAGATTTATCAATAAACTTTTAGAAGCCGATACGAGGCCACCAGATGTAAAGGGGTTAAAGGGGGGGTCAGTTTAATACTGACCTCCTTTTTACCTTAATTTACTTATTCAGATTGAATAGTAATTTCACGGATTCTCTTCTTTTTCAGTTTATTCAATATTTCTGTGATCTTTATGATGGATAAATAAACAGAGCCATTAAGTGACAAAGACGTTAACTTAGTTTGATATGTCAAAGAGACACTATCATTTATTTAGAATAAATCAACTAAATTAACACCATTACACTTGATTGACATGATTTCACTTTCTTTCAATTTAAAACGTCAGCACACTTAAATTCAACACAACAGACATAAATATTGGATGTTAACATATTTAGTCTGTGGGCTCTTTTAGCTTAAAAATATAGTTTCCAGCTTAGATAGAGAGGGGAAAGAGTAGGAGGAATAAGAGGTTGGAGAGATTAAGTTATTTATCTCGAGTGTAACCAGAGATGACACTTTCCATCCGACTTCGGCTAAATCCCAGGTACGTTTGTAAACCGCTCTTTACCTTTTGACGATGCGTCTGATAAAGATATTGCCAGCCTCCCAGGTGCACAGAGTCCTTCCGGCCCTCGTACGTCTGAACTGGTCGTTTACTTCCAACGTCTCCTCGGATCCGCGTCAGCCGTCAGAAACATGTGGCAGCTTCTGGCTGACTTCAAGACGAGATGTTTCTCAAAGAAAGTTCATTAAGAACTTTGGAGCTTTTGCTCGGGGAACTGGATGGAGGCGTCCATCAGTTCTAGCTGACAAGTTAGTCTTTGGCTCTTGACCAAGCTTGACCAGCTGCAAGGCAGAGAGCTTTCAGGTCTCCGTCCATTCAAACTCTCTGTCCATTCAAAGACTGAAGCGTTTCCGCACAGTTAGAACTTAAAAGCAGGAACACAGAGAGGAGTTCACTTGCCTTATCATACCCAAGGTTAAAGCCAGAGCAGAGGGAAATGTTTAGGAACAGACAGAGAAAGCTGGAGCCTTGTTCATGAAAAACAACTGATTAAACTGTCTTCTTATTTCTAAACAAAACAGTCGGGTCTCTGTGACCCGATATTTCCCTTTAACACAGCAGTGGACACAGTTTAACTCTCACAGAATAACACAGCTTAAAAAGCACACATCATGAAAATGACAAAAGTTATTCTTTTGATCACATTAGAATAAAATCAAAGATAGAAATAGTCTCTTTTGGTGACTATATTTATCAGATTATAGCTAAATGAATGATTTTGTAGTAAATGTCTTGCTTTACTGAGTGGTCAGTAAAGGTCATCACTGGACAGTTCAAAAGTACACAGGTGTCTTAAAAGTGGACAAGGTCATGTCCACTACAATACCCATACCTACAAATATATATACAGTATACATACATATATATTTATATTCATTTATATACCCATCTACATATATCTACATATACATCCCTACATCCATTTGTGTGTGGTTGTGAGCATGCATAAGTGAATAAGGTTACTCCAATAGAACATTTAGTAGCGAATGTGAAGCATCAGAGATCTGTCCCCCCAAAGCCCGAGACAGACGAAAGGGCGATCAAAGCCCAAGACCCCAGGAAGGACCCCGAGCCCAGAGTCCCCAGGACCACCCGAACAGGACGAGCCACTCGTCCACTCCCCAGATCCGACCAAGGGGAAGAACCGGACGAACCCCACCAGGGACCACACACAATGACCCCCCGGGGTCAACAGCGACAAATACACAGGCCCCCGCCGGAGCCCGCTGCACCGATGTAGCCCCAGGGCCGGACACCGATGCTCGGGCACCGGGGACGCCCACCCCTCAGGTCCAGACCCGACAGGACCAGAGGACCCGAGCCCCACCAGGCAGCCACCAGGCCGAGCCGACAAACGCCCAAGCGCCCAGCCCCAGATAGTGAGGGTCCCAAGCACGCCCGCAGGCAGAGGAACACCCACCAGGGGGCCACGTGGCAGGAGCGCGACACTAGGTAGCCTCAGAAGTATCAGAGAGGGGGCAGTCCAAGTCCCAGCCTGACACTTAAACATTCATACACAGACACACTCATTCAGACCCACCCTCATCCTCACCCTCAGTCACAGAAAGACAAACAATAACGACACGCTCCATTCATAATCCTGATGCACACTCTATACCCCCTAGGTCCAAGATATGTACCTGCTCCCTACATGGGGTAGCCCACATCCAAACCCAGGAGGTAGGCCCATTCATTCTGGGGTGGAGAGCAGCAGACGTCCAAGATCCGGCCCACCCCGTGCCCCGCCGACAGGACAGGACACCTGAGTCTATGACAGAATTTTCAAGGCGTATTCAGGTGACATAAAGGAACCGGGCCTGGAAGAGCAGACACTTTTCAAATCTGTTTTCAGAAATAATCTAATCTCTGATATTAGATTCAAGTTGCCATGGTACACCTGGTGTCATTTAGAAGTAACATCTTTGGATGAAATAAAACAGGGTGCTATGAAGGTTTTTGAGGCTCACATGCAAAGCAAAACACCCATAGAGGTGTGCCTAGGTCAAAAGGTTGTATCCCAGTCACTAAAAATAGAAGAGGTTCTCTCTCCTATAGAAAGCGAGAATAAACACTGTCGTATCAAAGGCCCTCTGACCTCAGAAGAGATGGAGAACATATGTTGGTTGTCAGAAGAGTTGGATAATGCAAGCAAGAATAAACAAGATTTTCAAACTGACAAACAACGAAATGTTGATGCCAGCTGGAACAGTGACTCAAAATGGTTTAGAGGGAGCCCCGCTCCTAGTGTACCTCAGATTGAAAAGTCTGAGACAAGCGATGAACCACAAAAGGTAGGTGTTCACTCTTTAAGAGACCTAACGTGGTTCAGATCGAACCAGGTGGGTGAAAACCAAGGTCTACCGGTGGGTGAAATTCAAAAGAAATTGAAGTATGAGAACCTATACTCATGTAACAATGCGTGGTCCCAACAGAAACCCCCAAGCCTTGGAACTGCACCTCCCGCGCCTCGAACAGAACAGTTTGAGACATGCAAAGAGTCACGAATGTCCCAGAATAAAGGCCCAACACATCTATGCTCGGATGAGACAGAGGAAGTAAGTAGTTTATTAGTAGATTTGAATGTTACAGTGCTTGACAAACCTGATACAATGAATGGCGTTATCATTGATAATGACACTATCAACATTGACCAACCTGGAGCGCTGTGTAGCACTATCTTTCACAAAAACTCAGAGCACACAGTTAACATCGAGAACATCGACACAGATGCTACAGATGTTGACAATAAAGATGCTGACAGCAAACAAAATGCTGACAGCCAACAAGATTACATAGACAGAGGTACGCGTAAACAGAAACATGTGCCAAGACATGTAAGGTTTTTGTGTAACTTTATCAAAATGGGGTAGCTAAGAAAGCTTACCTGCCAATCACACTAGAAGGGGTCCTTGCGCATGCCGCCCTCCTGGACGGCAGTGCGGACATAACTATTATGATGATAATGAGATGATTGTGGACTTCAGAAGGAACAAACACACCCATGCCCCACTGAAAATAGGTGGGTCTGCAGTGGAAGTGGTCTCCAGCTACAAATACTTGGGTGTACACATGAATGATAACCTCAGCTGGAGCAACAACACCACCAGCCTGATCAAGAAAGGTCATCAGAGACTCTACTTCCTCAGACGGCTGAGACGAGCTGGTCTGAGCAGCCCAGTCCTCACCTCCTTCTACAGGTGTGCAGTGGAGAGCATCCTGTGCTCCAGCATCAACGTGTGGCATGGAGGCTGCACAGTTGAAGAGAGGAAAGCTCTGCAGAGAGTGGTGAAGGCTGCACAGAAGTCTGTTGGAGTCAGTCTCCCCACAATCACAGACATTTATACCTCCAGATGCAGGAAAAGAGCCACCTGCATCATGAAAGACCTCACTCATCCAGCACACTCACTCTTTGCCCCACTCCCCTCAGGACGGAGGTTGAGGAGCATCAAGTGTAGAACCACTAGACTGAGGAACAGCTTCTACCCTGAGGCTGTTAGACTCATGAATAAATAAAAATAAAATAAAAAATAAACACTGCAAAATATCACATCATACTGATGCTGATCTGTTTTCTTGTTGCTGTGTTCATCTGTGTTCATCTGTGACCATCTGCTCATACAAACTCATGTTCGTGCTGCTGTTTATTCCCACTATATTAGGCTTAGTGTATTACTAGTTGATGTTTTTCTTAGTTAGTTCTAGATGTTATTACTGTTTTTCTCTTTCATTTGTTGTTGGATGTAACTGGGACCTCGTGTACATAATCTCGTTTTTATCACATGTACCACATGCGGTGCAAATGACAATAAAGACTCTCTGACTCTCTGACTCTGACTCTGACTATTATGTCAGCCAAACTTTTCGAGGAGATAAGGACCGCCGCTAACTGTGTTAACAGGCAAATACCACCTAGTGAAGAGCGCTATTGAGCTGCATGGCCTCGCAGAGACTAGAACAACCGTAACAGCTATAGCCATGGTTCACATGCAGATTGGTGAAACGACATTATAACACCTGGTTCATGTGTCTGCCGTTGACTTATTCCCATTTTTGGTTGGCCAAGGTTTTATCAATCGCTTTCATGCGATTATAAATTATGGTGATCAGACAATGTGGACCACAGTGAGCAATCCACTGCCGATCGATATGCCTCCACAAGGTCATGACACTGACTGTCTGTCAGTAGGTACTGCTGAAGGCACATGGGAATCCCCAACCGAGATCACAAGCCCGGTAAGTGAACCTTCAATACAGGTGAGGCAGAAGAGACACAACAGTTGGATCCAACTCTGACCTAACATGAGAACCTCCTCTGCGAGCTGAAACATTCAGCACTCACTACACACTACCTACCTCAGGTAGAAAAAACTGTAGAGATCCAAGGATCCCACACCGAAGACGCTGTACAGTCCTCTGGGACAGATAAATTGGCAATCAGCCAAGCTTTCGATGAAACCTTGGTTCAAGAGCATTTGAGTCTAGAACTAATCAGAAATGGCATAGTTTCTACAGACTCAAAGAGCCACTCTTCAGTCAAGAAGTGGGAGAACACACACAACAACAGTGACCTGTCGTAGTCTGAACAATCAGACACACCTGCGACTGCGCAGACAGTTGTGACACACCTGAATTACACTGAAAGAGGTAAACGTAAGAATAAACGTTGGCCAAAACCTAAAAGGTTCCTGTGTACTGTCTACTCTCAGCTGCGAAAACAGCTTAAACTAAACAATGGCATCCTAACTTGTGCCCATGGACGGACATCCTCACCTGTGTTCGTGGTCCCCCATGACCTCAGGGGGGTGATGTTAGGTCATGCCCAAGACAAAGACAAAGATTTCAATAACCCCACAAACAACAAAGATCTCGCTAACTCACAGACTTCATGGGAAAATAAGGTCGTCCAAGCACAAGATAGTAAATAAACAAAACTGTTTAAACTATGTTAGCTGCGAAAAGAAACCGTTCCATCTAGAACTTAGAAACGCTAAACCTAAAAACCCACAACAAAAAACTAACCTTAACAACCATTTAAATCTGCAGGATTTAATTGACATCAGTTATAAAGCTAAGACCTGTTTTTCTTGTGTGATACACGTTGGAATCTGACAACAGGAGTGAGTTGAAGCAGTGAAACGTTCTTTTCTTGCTTAATTGCTACTTTTTTTGTTATTGAAGTTTGGTATTGTTTTCTGAACACTCCCAGCCAAAAGAGGTTTTTAATAATGATAAGTTAAATACTTAAATGGATTTAACTATGCCAGTTTCATTTTGTTAAACCTCAGTCATTGAAGAGTCAATGTAGTTTAAAGCTACTTTAGGTACCATAAACTACACTGGTTTCGTAATTTCTAAATTGAACCAATTCGATCGATTCTATTCTAGATCATCTATTCTTTTTGATGAGTCTCGCCATAGACTTCAAAATTTATAGGGAATATCAAATCCTACGTCGTCGTCTAAAAGGACAACAGAAATTTAGGCCAAACTATATTTTCTTTTCTATTATAGTTTCACTAAAACTAATGAATGGAGGAATAGTTTGGAAAAAGAGGCCTTCATTACAGAAGCCCTCCTGAACCTTCTATAGACGTACAGTAGATCCCTATATTTAATTTTTGATGCATGATCCACCCCTTACTTGATATCTGTAGCTGATCTAAACCATGATAGCTTACATACCAGGTGCATATAGGTAAGGCTAATGTAAAATCCCAATCATAGGCCCACCTAAAAACCACATAAATGCATGACACATAGAGCCAGAGTGGCACGGACTGGAAACCAACCAGCCTTCAACCTTCGATGTGGGAACCTGCTACGTTGGTCTTCAACCTTCATCCAAGGGTCGCCTCCTCTGCGTCAATCGAGGGATCCCCTCTACATGCTGATAAAAACAATTGTTGCTGATTAAATCAACAACTCTAATCAATATGGAATTGCCGCTGTGGATTATAAGACTTTGTTTTCCAAAGGATTAAAAGCCTTCCGCTATGGGATTACCTATGAACAGTATGGAATTTATTTATTTTATTTTTTCCACTTGCTGGATTATATCAAGATCAGAGACATTTGGTGTTATCCTTTCATGTTGGAACTCATCCCCATGGATAGGTAATGACTTCCAAAAGGGGGGACTGTAGTGATCTAGCCAGTGGTCTCTGATACACCTTCGTCTCTGAACTGTCCCAGTGACACCTTTTCACTCATACTTTCAGTAAAAAGACATTAACACTATTTTATTACATTTATTTGAATCAAAACACATATTTCAGAAGAGACTTCCTTTTAATGTGTGTTAATTCAGAATTAATTCTGAGAATAACTTGTCATTGTTTGATCATGTTTTATGCTGTTTCCAATGATGGTCACTTCTTCATATGATGAATCAAACGGTGAAAGTGAATTAATATGTCAGACTGAACTCCTCGGTTTTGTTAGAAGTTAGAATACAGTTTTAATCAGTTGTTTTATGAAGCTGGCTCCAGTCTAATCTGTTTCTCTCTCTTCATTCTAAACAACTTCTTCTCTGTTCTAAAAAACTGATCCTCTCCTATTCCGAGTGACCTTCATCCACTGGTTCGTTTGAACCAATCGGAGAAGGACAAGTCACTGATCTCAGATCTTTTTTCTTAAAAGTTCTAAACTTTGCTGGAACTGACAGAGTCGGTGGAGGACCTCAAGCCATGAGGTTCCCCAAAAAAGCTGAATGAACGCCAATCACATGCTAATGACACGTCATTCAGTTAAAGATTTATAACATGCCTATTATAAATCCATTTCAAGCTGTAGAAAGCTTCACTTTATCAACATTCCTTTAAGGAACGTCTTATCTTGAAAAGCCAAACCAGGAACGGCCGTTACTTTCGGTTCGAGTATAGGCAGACATCTGGAGACGCTGAGAACGGTAAACGAACTGGCCAGTTGGACCAACTGGGGACTGACCGTCTTCATGAGGTAACAAAGTCGTCAAATGCTTTGCCAAGTGTACCAATGTGTAGCCGAGATCGGCCGGAGAACTGCTAACTTTCTTGTTAAAACAATCAAGATAGTACCTCTCCTAATCCTTCATCTTCCATCTTCCTCCTACTCTGAAACTTTCTTATTTCTTTTAAGACAGTAAACTTAAGCTAAATGCCTGCAGAGATATAAGTTATTATAAGATTGATAACTTGTGTCCTGTTGTTCTTATGTTTTAATCTGTGAACAGTTAGTTATAGGAAATTTCGATTGATCCAAACATGTACAAATGTTGTGATGTAATTTACAATTATGTTAAATAAATGGTCCAGTCCTGCTGTACCAACATAAGTTTAACGTTTCCTGTGAATTACATCTGGTCTAGTCACAGAATTATTGATATTGATCTAAAAAGAGAGAACTCGTTTAATTAATTATGTATTTTTGTGTCAGTCTAAACCCTGCCAATTTACATCTAAAATCTAGGTAAATCAGTAAAGTGATAAGCGCCTATATATTATTACATGATCATTGAAAAAACGTGAAAGTCGAACTGTCATGTAGCGAGGGACTATTGTACATGGAGAATAACTACGCATGGACAGAGATGACATACAAACTTTAGAACTGAACTCGGCTCCTTCTATTTTCTTGCAACAACTATTGATCTGCCACACAGCTAAAATGTTAGCAAATGTTAGGAGTTGAATTACAACTTGCAATAATATATTTAATTAAATGACCAGTGTGTAATTTACTGTAAGTTTTCTGGATTCAACGTTAGGTCATTATGCATACCTATTCTAAACTTTATTGTTGAGTTATCATATTTAAATTGGACGGATGCCTTCAACATCAAGATGTTATCAGAATACTGGTGGTTGGTTTGATTATGAGCGGCATGGTGGCTCAGTTGGTAGAGCCGTTTCCTCTCAGTGAGCAGGTCGTCAGATTGAATCGTGACTGAGAACTTTTCTGGGTGGAGTTTACATGCATGGGTTTTCTTCAGGTACCCTGGTTTCCTCCCACAGACCAAAAACATGCATGTTAGGTTGATTGATAACTTGAAATTGTCCCTAGGTGTGAGTAAGTGAGTTAATGGTTGTCTAATTTGTCTCTATGTGGCCATGTGATGGACTGGATACCTGTCCAGGGTGTCCCCTGTCTCTCGGACAAGTACTGCTGGACATGGGCACCAGTGACCCTGCAATCCAAAAAGGAAGAAGCAGGTACAAATTAATGTATGGTATGGTTCGATTAATCTGTCAACAAACTTTGTAGTTTATTTGAGCATAATCTAAAAATCGTTTTTTTCTGTTAAATTTAATGTTTAAAGGTATTTCAAGACATTTATTTCCTTATTAGTATTTGTACATCTTTAGCCTATCATAGTTTTACTATATTATCTGCATATAGTGATAAAATAATTCCTAGCTTATTAACAAGTGGATTCATGTGATGTTGAGTTAAAATAAACAGCCTAGGCTATTTTGCTTAAAAAAATATGATTAGTACTTTGTTGTACACTCAACATTGTTGCCAGATTTCAGGTTGAAACTGTCAAATGTTTGTAGTAAAAATATTACTAAATGTAGAATGTTTGCAAGACCTCACTGATTTTGTGTATGTGGCATTTTGTATATTGTCTGTTCTAGCATTTTATTCAAAACATTTGATTACATATAGCTCTAAATTAATTTAATGCAGCTTTAGGTACTCTTACGCCAAAATTACACCACACGCGTTCCGGCTCCGCCCCGCTCCGGTCCGACCTCTGCAGCAAATACGCACCCATTATAATCAATGACAGAATTTACACTGGCTCCGCACGGCGGCGGCGAGGTGCGGAGAGCGGACGGCAGTCCGTCAAAATTAGAAATTTTTCTATTTCTGCCGGACGCCGGAGCTGTGCCGGAGTCAACTTTTGAAGATTACGTCGCACCAACAGGAAAAGGAACGAGCACAACTTCCGTATTTACAAAATAAAATCACCACGGGCGGACTTAATCCTAGCTCTATACGGATTTATTTGTACAAAAATGCTTTCAAACTATCATTTATGACTACGCCTACAAACGCAATACAAGAAATAAATAAATAAATAAAGTATTTTATTCTGAAATGTAATACATCACTTCCTGTTGCTCAAACCATGTCCTGTCGCTCATTTACGAGAGAAGATCAAGGCAGCAGTCTCTACTGTTGTTCTCCTTCTTCCACCGAATGAATTGTTTTGTTCTGACTTACTTATTTATCACTTGATTTATCGCGCGATCCCGCAAATCCCGCGCATGCGTCTAGGAGCGGCACATGCAGGCGGACCTGAGCTGAGCGGAGGTAGTGGAAATTGGAGTTTGAGACGCTCAGCTGCAACCTGCGGAGCGGAGCAGACCGTATGTAGTGTAATTTTGGGGTTAAGCTACTGCTGTATCTGCAATTTGACTTTTACATACATTTTACTGAGGTGTACTCATCTGTTGAATAGTTTTAGAGTTAGTTGGATTAAAATCTGACCAATTATTTTAAGTGTTGGCTGTTTTTGAAACTAGCTTCTTTATCTTTCATCAGTCTACAGGTGCAAAAAATCTATCTCCACAGCTGTGCACTGGCACGGTCTGTGATTGTTTTCCACCCAATAATTCATGATGGATGTCTTGCAACCACCAGGGTGCTAACGATTCATCGTTAGGCTGATGGTCCTCCTTAATCATGTGAGCAGCTAGTTTTGGCTGTCAGCAGAAAAATGGTTGATCCACTATGAGAAAGTGCTATTCATAAGACTGAGCTGAATACAGCACCTCAGACTGAAGCAGTCTTTCGGAGGAAAGACGAAATGTTTCTACACTTTATTTAGTTTGTTTTGTTTTGTTTTTTTGAATATCCAGAGGAACAGAATTTACTTTTTTAGATTTTTCTACCTGGATTATTGAGCATGCATCATGATACAACCGAAAGAAAGTTAAATGTATACAGTATATGGCTCCGTACTGCACAATAATACAGAAATGTTCTGTAGAGGCTAATCAACCTTTGTAATAGTGATAGCACCTTTGATAAATAACATTTCAATAATCATCAATTAAAATCACCCTGCAAGAAACAAAAGTGCTACATGTTGATTGTTTACTAAAAAATGAGCAATGGTTACACCAGTCAGAGGTGAGAGCAGCATGTCAGCATGATATAAGTGGGTTTCATTTTTATGTGCATGCCCTGGAAAAGTGCTGAAGTAAAAGCACAATGTTCTTTATGTCTGTGGATTTACTCAGCAAAGAAAACAACCCAATAACTCCCAGATACGTCTGTAAATGTGGTGATGGAGAGAGGTCTAGATTGTAGCTCATTAGGCGAAGAGCGCAGAAAGCCTTGGGGCATTCAGGAGACACAACAGAGAGAAAGAGTGACAGCTGCAGTGAAAGAGCGGCCGACTGTCACAATAAAGATTAAAGCACTCTAAGTGCCCTGTACAGAGATGCCAACTTTCAGCACATAATTCAAGGCTCTAGAAGTTGGACATTTTGATTGCTTTAATAGAATAGGTACCGAATTTAACTCAATGA
Organism: Garcialebias charrua; assembly: GCA_038048925.1. Taxonomy (NCBI): domain Eukaryota; kingdom Metazoa; phylum Chordata; class Actinopteri; order Cyprinodontiformes; family Rivulidae; genus Garcialebias; species Garcialebias charrua. The sequence goes on along the minus strand of JBBPBX010039972.1, from coordinate 16,892 downwards.
CTTTTTCTGTGTTTGCAATGATTAAGCCTATTTTGGCCAAATGTGTCAAAAATGTCTGGGCCTCTCTGTTTTAACTGCTTCCCCCATGACGGAGCTCTGGAACAAGCGCAAAATAATGAATGAATGAATGAACGAACGGACGGACAGACGGACGGACGGACGGACGGAAGGATGAATGGATGGATGGACTGATGGACGGATGGATGGATGGAAGCTAATTCAGTGAGTTATGTTGAGAAAAAGTCCAGAAATGAATAGAACTCTGGAGAATGAGTCTTTAAAGTCACATAAGGACTTCTGTGATGGAACACAAGTAGGTTAAGTTCAGAACCCTAAAACATTTTTAAACACTAGAGCAATAATCCATCCATCCATCTTTTTCTTTACTTTATCTCATCTTACTACCTATTTCTTCCTTTACAAGTCATGGGAGTCATTGATTCCCATGTCCAGCAGTCACCGTGCAAGAGGTGGGGTACACCCTGGACAGGTTGCAAGATCCTTACAGGTCAGATAGAAACAACCATTCACACTCTCACTTACACAACGGGACAATTTAGAGTTACCAATTAGCGTTATATGTATGTTTCTAGTCAGTGGGAAAAGCCAAAGTACCCAAAGAAAACCAATGCATACATGGGGAAAACATGCAAACTCCACCCAGTAAGGTCCCTGGCCAGGATTAGAATCTGAAAACCTTCTTGCCGAGAAGCAACATCTCTACCAACTGTGTCATCTTACCACCCAAGACAAAGGTTATAATGATTGCTATTGCCAGCCATGTCCAGCTGAAGAACACCCATTCAAACTCATCCTGATAGTGGAGAAATATTAGAGGACAGCAGAATAAAAACAGAATCTGGACAATTTTTCTAGTGTGCACAAAAACTACTGACCAACCAAATATAAGGATAACGACAGTAGTGCAAAAATAAACAAATAAATAAATCAGTAGCCAAAAAAATGAACATGAATTGCTGATCATGTGTTTTTAAATATGTATATATAATATAACTCTTTGCTCATAAATGTGATTTTTTTTCCCCCCTGAAATTGTGAATTGAAATGCCACAGTATTATACTGTCTGTCTAATGAATTGTGCACTACCCTTGTGTTATAAAAACACATTTTCTATCTGGACAAGTACTGTCCTGTTGCTGGTGAAGATTCTCAGTCGTCCAGGACATGATAAAATCAAAAAAGGCGTTCAATACAGAACAACTGGACTTTATTTGTAGCGACAAGACGTTTCGCTTCTCATCAGAGGAGCTTTATCAATTCAGTGAGGAGACAGTGAGAGGGATAAGTTATAACAGGATAAGCCATTGACACGCACCAACATATGTAAATTGGAAACTAACACCCACACATACTTGGTATAACACGTACCTGTGACCCATTCAAAGTTCAGTGTGTGAAAACAGAGCTTTCAGAAAACACACACACATCCTACTGTATGTAAATTGACAAGTCACACCTGCTATTAATGTGTGAGGTGTGACTTGTCAATTTACATAATAATAATAATAATAATAATAATAATAATAATAATAAATTCAATTTATACCGCACTTTTCATTAATAAAAATCTCAAAGTGCTACAACAATAAAACAAGTGATAAAATCAAATAAAATCTATAATGATATCAACTAAGATTAAAGACAGAATAATGTGGAGGCAGAATAGGCCTGCTTAAAAAATAAATAAATAAAACAAGTGATAAAATCAAGTAAAATCAATAATACTATCAATAATACTACTACATACATCTAGCGTCTGAAAGTCTCTCACTCAGATACTTTTCCTAAACAATTTCCTTCTCTGCGCTGAATTTTACCTTGAATAATGATAACAAGTGGACCAATGAAAAAGAGACAAGTTTCTCTCATCTCGGATCCTTCCTTAAGTTCTAAGCTGTTGCTGGAACGGATGAGTTTGCTGGGAACTTCAAGACATGAAGACGTCCCAAAGAGCTGAATGAATGCCTGTCACCCGCCAAGGACAGTCATTCAGCTAAGGATTGATAACATGCTGTTATGAATCCACTTCGAATGAGGGTAAGCTCAAAACTTTGTTATTCCTTCCTGGAATAAGCTTATCTTGAAGTCAGAGGCCAGGAGCTGACATATTTTCTGATGATCCAAGCGGAACCCAGGAGACGTTGAAAACGTAAACAAATAACCAGTTCGGACGAACTGGGCCTGAAGGACTCTGTGCATCGTACAGGCTGGTGTCATTTCTTTATCAGACTCGTCGTCGAAGGTAAAGAGCTGTTTACAAACGTACCTGGATTTCAGCAGAAATCTGATAAGTGTCATTTCTGGTAACATGCTCAAGATAATTTCTTTTAAACCATCTCTCCATCTTCCTCCTATCTCCTTTCCCTCAATTCTAAGCTGGAAACTGTTTAAGTTAAAGAGCCCTCAGACTAAATATGTTTAACATCCTGTATTGAAGTCTGTTGTTACAATTTAAATGTGCTGACGTGTTAAATTGAAAGAAAGTGAAATCATGTCAATCAAGTGTAATGGTGTTAATTTAGTTGATTCATTTTAAATAAATGATAGTGTCATTGACATATCAAACTAAGTTAACGTCTCTGTCAATTAATGGCTTTGTTTATTTATCCATCATTAAGATCACAGAAATATTGGGTAAACTGAAAAAGAAAGAACCCGTGAAATTACTATTCAATCTGAATAAGTAAATTAATTAAGGTAAAGAGGTCAGTATTAATATTGACCTCCTCATAATCCTTTACACCATGAACCAAATGTTTGTACAAACAAGAGTGTTGTGTAAGGAGGCTTCATCTGGGTTCAAAACTAATTTGTATATTGAACTCTTCTGAGATGAGAATGTTATAAACATGAGAAAATAACACTGCTTGCTGTTCATTTCAGTGGCTTGCCTTCATGCATGTATGCATATATAACCTATCCCGAAATCTGCCCCTTGCAAGTAAAATGCCAGTTTAAAATCTTCACCTGCTGTTGAAGTAGCATTTTGTTTACCAGGCAGTGTAATAGGACATGACATGTTGTCGATGAACCTACATATATAGAAACAAAGATACTATGAAGTCTGGGTTGAGGCCCTAACCCATACATCCTCTCTGATTGAGTGTACAGGTGACAAGTAAATGCTGTTTTGGCACAAGGTATAACATTTTTTTAAAGCTTTATGGAAATCTGTGAAGGAGTGTTTCTTTTTTGGAATGTCTACTGTTTGGCTGGTTAACCGTGTTTCCATCCATTTTCATTTCGAATTTTGAGCTTATTTTTGAAATCTCGCTAAAATGTAAATACAAATTAATGCGGATCAGAAGTGTTTCCATCTACAGCAAACCCCCTACTTACGACTCCATCGACCTACGAACAACGGGACCTACGAACGTATCATATTTAATAAAAATATGAAATTACTGTATTAAAAAAATAAAAAATATATATATATTTTTTTGTGTGTGTGTGTTTAAATGTTCTTAATTTCATGTGTACATCACTTTGTTACAGCTGTGGTTGTTTTAAAGGCTTTATAAATAATAATTATGATAAAAATGATCATTTCTGATCATTTTTGAGCAATCTTGGGCAGCAGGAAGTAGGTCTTCAGTTTACATGGTCACAAATTAATGTAGAACACCGGACGCCATTTTAGGTTCAGTCACGGGGGTCTCCGGTCACAAATTAATGTAGAACACCGGACGCCATTTTAGGTTAGCTGCCGGGAGCCGGACTTTGAAGACTGGTGACTAGGATCGCATCATATGGATTAATTACTAGCTGGAATCGCTCTGTGAGCTCTGTGGACGTCTCAGGCTGGAGCAGAAGCTGCAGATTGATCGCCGATTGCGCCGCACCGCCGCTCCAACACCAGCCCATGGCCTGGCTAGCAGAAGCTAGCCAGCTAGCTAACACAGGCCTTGAGCAACTGCTGTGGTTCACTCGGCGGCTGCCGCGCTGCTCGGCCCGACAACAATCATGGCAACGCATGGCAACCTAAGATGTCGGCTTTGACCATCTCAAAGTAAGAAAATATATTTTTATTTATTCTGTAAATGTGAATAGCAATGTTTAACATTACAGTACACTACTGTACATGCTTAAATGTGTGCGCGCGCTCCGTTAGCGGTATTTCCACGACCTACGAATGGAATAAGGACCTACGAACTGGACGCTATTTTCACCCCCTAGCTACGGCAGAATCGAGCTACGAACAGTTCTTATCTCCCTAACTCGGACGTAACTAGGGGGTCACCTGTACTGGCTTGTAGCGCATCTACCAAGCCACGCACAGCGTCATTACGTCAGACGTCAGCGTCATTACGTCAGACGTCAGCGTTACGCATGTCTACAGTAAACAGGAAGTAGCGGTTGAAAACAGAACCCGACCACACATCTCGTCAAAATGGAGAGAATATTTCAGGTACGTGTTGCTATCGGGCAAGTTGTATTTATTCTGTCATGCCAACTAGTTTTAGCGATGTTACATGTTGTCCGGAGCGGAAACAGCTGAACGTCACGTGACGTGAATGTTCGCTACGGCAGAACTGAGTTGGCAAATCTGTTTGCATCTGTCGTTTTGCGCATCTGCTCTGTTTCGACCCCCCAAAAACCACCTCAAGCGAGCGTATCAACTTTAGAGCGACTTAGAGGAAGTTAACTCGAATTTTGCCGTTTCCATTTAGCTTTTCTGATGCGATGCTTCATAATGCGCACCTAGAAACCTTGATGGAAACACGGCTAGTGTCTGCACCTCTACAATAAACCCCAGGTTTTTGCCGTCATTAAGAGTTTCTGTTTTTTTTTGTTTTTTTGTCTGCTTGTTTATAATGAAAGATCATGCGCGTAGCCGGGGGGGGTTCGGGGGATTCGAACGAGCCGCCCACTTTGCCTATGAAGTCCTGCCTACAACTCCCGCACAACACAAGTTCTATGTTAAGAGAGGTAGAAAGAGAAGGTATGGAGATGCCGCTAATGTCGAACCGGTTAACACCATAGATTTAATATGCCTGTGGTTAACACAAATTCCTTTTTTTTTTCAATAAAAGACAAAAGTAAAATAAGTTCAACCAAGTAAGGATCAAACCCGAGTCGAGATAAAATTTGGAGTGGCAACCCGATGCTCTTCCAGTAAACCACCGAGGCATGTTACTCTTTCCGGGTCCACTTTTCCTTCAGACAAACCGCCCCTCATAAAATCCTGGCTACGCCCATGAAGATGCATGTTGTTTTGGCTACAACACCATAAGTCGCTGGTTCTTTTGAGTAAAAAAATGTTAGAGAGAATGAGATAATTTTGTCCAACAGGGTACTAAATGTAAGAGTGGCACTTGCTGCAGCTTCAAGATGGCCGCCAATTACCCTCAGCTGACGGTCATCCACCTGACGAGCTCCAACCATACTTAAGGCTGCAGTCAAGTCCTACTCTTTGCTGGAGCATTGATTCCTAGTTATGATACTTACGTATTTTCTGGTGTATAGGTCGCACCGGTGTATAGGTCGCACCTGTTTAGCTCTGCTGCAAATGACGGCCACAGGAGCGCATAGCAAGGCTTTTAAGAAGATGAACACTTAAAAACAATTATTTGTTTGATAAAAATTATTGCAAATATAGAACCACTAGACTGAGGAACAGCTTCTACCCTGAGGCTGTCAGACTCATGAATAAATAAATAATAAGAATAAACACTGCAAAATGTCACATCATGCTGATACTGATCTGTTTCTTGTTGCTGCGTTCATCTGTGACCATCTGCTCATGTTCGTGCTGCTGTTTATAATGATGTTTTTCTACTACATTAGGGCTTAGTGTATTACTAGCTGATGTCTCTCTTAGTTAATCCTAGATGTTATTATTGTTTTTCTCTTGCATTTGTTGTTGGATGTAACTGGGACCCTGTGTACATAATCTCGTTTTCAACACATGTACTACATGCGGTGCAAATGACAATAAATTCTCTCTGACTCTGACTCTCTCTGACAAATATATGTCTGAGCTGAACTTTTCCTTAATAAATGAACGTAATTGTGAAATGAGCTGGATTTAAAAATTTGTTTCGCCGAAGTTGATAACAAGCCATATATAGGTCGCACCAGTGTATAGGTCGCAGGCCTTGAAAAAACATAAAAAGGTACGACCTATACACCGGAAAATACATACCTGTATGATTCCAGCCAGTCTTGTGTCTAATACGAGAGATACTTACCTTGTTCTTATGTGCCTGCAGTTATCTTGTTTGTCCTTGGGTCCTGCTCCTCGGTCATTGTGCCTTGCCTACCAGCCACTCGCCTGCCTTGTCTGCTCTCTGGAAATTGCGGTTGGAATCATTGGATGTTTCATGGAACTCATCTCCATTCCTCTCCTGTAAGAACAAACAATTGATATCTACATTCACCACAATCCCTTGGCCAACCCCTTCTGACATTCTGCTTCCTCCTCCAAGGATTCCAGAGGAACCACTTTGTACATTGAACATTATCACTGTAAATAATAAACACTGCTATTTTGTACCATACCTGTCAAGTTTTGGATTTAAAAATAAGGGAAATTTTCTGCGGGGTACGCCGAGCCATCCCACTAGCCCAGGGATCTGCAACCTTTATGATCAAAAGAGCCATTTCTGCCCCTTTGTTCACTAAATTAAACGTTTCCGGCATGCGGGCCCTCGGGTGGTCGGTGGCGGCAGTCATGGGTCGCCGGTCGGTGACCCGGCTGTGCTGGGGTGGTTTCGGGGCGGGTGCCGGGGGCTTGGGACTCTGGGGGCGTGTCGTCCCCGGGCTTGGGCCTGGTGGGGATCGGGGATCGTGGGCTCTGGTGGGCGGATCGCCGGGCATGGGCTGACTGGCGCTCTGGTGCCCGGCTCTGGCCGGGGGCCCTCGGCTCGCTGGTGGGTTGGGGGTTCATATGCTGGGGGGTGGGTGTCTGGGGGCGTGGCTGGTGGCCGATGGGAGGGGGCGGGCAAACCCAGCCTGGGTGTCTAATGTGTTATGTGATGTGAAAGTTGTTAATATGAAGGGTGGGTGTAGTATTTCTTCTGGGGTGGGGATTGAGTGGATGTCCTTGATGATGGTCTTGGACTATGCTTGGCCGGTGTGCAGGCCCTGGTTGGGGCCTGTTCTTGGTGCTTCCTGGCTCTGTCGGCGGTTGGGCGGGCGCTCTTGGCCGTGTCGTCCATGTGGGATTTTGTGTCCTCTAGGGCGGCGGGCTGACTGCGGTTCGCAGGGGTCACGGCGGCCCTGGTGGGTGTGGGCTGTTGGTTCTGCTGTTGGCTGCCCTCGGGGCCGTGTCCCTCTCTGGTCTTGGCTCAATGGCCTGGCGGTCGGAGAGGTGTTTCTTTTTCCTCGCTCCTTGGGTGGACCTTGGCGAGCTGGGGGGGTACGCAGGGTCAGCGGGGGAGCTGACTCGCTGTGGGAGCACTGTTCCTGCAGATATTTTTCTCCCCATCCCTCAACACGCACCTCCGCCCTCTTCATCTTAAATTAATACATGTAGGGAATTTGAGTCTCGGGTGTGCTGCAATGGTTCTACATCTCTGTTGTTCAGAACACCTGGGACTCAATTTTATATACACTTTAGACATTCATTCATAAACTTCTTCATAAAAGTCACATATAGGGAATGGAGTGAGCACATTGTTATGGGTGGCGGGATGGCATCACTCTCACCCCATGGCTATAAGGTGTGAAGGGAGGCCATCTATAAATGGAAAAAAACAGTTACAGAGGTGGGTAGGAACGCGTTACATTTACTTCGTTACATTTACTTAAGTAACTTTTTGAGAAAATTGTACTTGTGAGAGTAGTTTAGATGTGAAAGACTTATACTTTTACTTGAGTAAATTTTAGGGGAGGAAACCGCAACTTTTACTCCGTTACTATGGGCTTTCTGCCGATCGCTACCGTTACTTTTTGTTTAAAATATATAAAAACATTTGCGGCAAATTTATTGCGTTACTTATTGTCACCTGACATGTAACCAATCAAGTGAAGCCAACCAGTCACGTGACCACAACAAACTCTCCACGCAGCCGGCGCAGGCCAGTGACGTTGAGATTCTGGACTCGGTTGAAGAGAGAAACATACGGACGGTTCCTGAAAGAATGGCGACAGAAGCTGGCGAAGAGAAGTCAGAGCACCCCTGGCCTCACGAGCAATGTTCACCTTTCAGTCGTCTAAAAAGAATAGTTACATCATGCGCTGTCAGCTGTGTCTGCCAAAACTTGTAGATGTTTCAGCCTACATGAACTCGACGTCAAATTTGAGTAAACACGTTGTGGTAAGTTTGCCTTCATTTTTTTTGTGTAATGATGTCAGCTCTATTTCAACAGCCTGCATAACTTTAAAACTGTGTATGACGTGACTATTGAATGTTACGTGGTGTGTTACTAAAAACGTGTTCACACTCTTGTGTGAGCACACATGAGCAAAATGCTAATGTAGCTAAAAACAAATGGTTTGCTACATAATGGGACGGCTGGTGGAAGATGTAGCTACACATGCTGACAGTCCCCTCAGATTTTTAAAGTCACAAACCTCCAATAAGTGTCTTAGTGGAACACAATTTGTTAAGTGTCCTTGGGTGTCCTGAAAGGCGCTTTTAAATAAAATGATTATTATTATTATTATTACAGTTGATTCATACAGGCCTAGTAGGAAACAAACCAAAATGCATAAAACGTCACAGTATTATACTATTTGTCTAAAAAATGTTCAATACAGAAACAACTGGACTTAATTTGTAACAGAAGATGTTTCGCTCTTCATCCGAGGAGCTTTCTCAATTCAATTCAAAACCAGTTTTTATCAGTTACATCAAATAGCCAAAGCAAAATCTTACATTCCAAAATGGATCGGGTTTTAAGCATCCAGACACTGGAACAATCTGTTCATTGATATTCAGCCAGAAGATAGCTATTCGCACATAAAAAGAAGACGATCAACCTAATTATTGTTGACATGCTGCTGTTGTTATGCTGCTCACAGAGGGCTGAGTGATGCAATAACAGCATTGTATGTGTGTGATAGTGTCTCTCTCTCGATCGATCAAGAGTATGTAAGAATAATAATAATAATAAACTTTATTTGTATAGCACCTTCCTACAATGCCTTGCATTGACCAAGGTGCTTAACAGGACAGAAAATATAAAAACCGGTACAATAAATCAGTGAAAATAAAAAATAAAAACAGCAGCAATAAATGGAGGCAATGGAAATAAAAATGCTACATACTAAAATACCAAAAGTAATAAAAGTTACACACTGAAAGCTTTTTTGAACAAGTGGGTCTTCAGTCTGGTTTTGAACAGAGTCAGATCAGAGGTGGCACGCAGCTCAAGGGGGAGGCTGTTCCAGGCTTTTGGGCCGGCAACAGAAAAGGACCGGTCTCCCCATTGTTTGTACCTTGAGAATGTCAAGAGCCACTCAGCTCCTGTTGAATAGCAAGCAGCCATCAGTGGGCTGATGTCCTCTGTTTATCAAGTGAATAGCTAGTTTTCTGGAAGTCAGCTAACTGGTTAAACTACTTTTTTACTGAGTTTTTGCAGCTCCTCAGACGAAATGTTTCAACAAAGAAGAATCTGTTCAGAAGACCTGACATCCTTGTTAGATTTGTTTGACCTGAATTATTGAGCAGCATCAGGACATAAACTGTTCATGATGCTCCTGATTTAAAAAGGCTTCTTCTTGTAACTTTTCAGGGGAAAAAAGTATATTTGAATTTGTTGTTATCCAGTTATGATTGCGGTTTTGGGCTTGAAAGTATCTTTTTCTCTCTCTCTCTAAAATAAACTAAAAACATTTTTGCCCTGGCAAACTGCTTTGGTTTCATATTTGAACATTACAGTACAAACTAAAATAAACAACAAGGGTTAATTGTATTTAAGTTACTTTATTTAGTAACGTATAAGTCTCAAACATATACAGTATACTGTATATAACAAACAAAGCTTTTTGTTTTGTTTTTTGAATGTCCAGAGGACCAGCTTTTTTAAATCATTATTATTAACTCAATGCTTTGGCATGTCTTTGAAAATGTAATAGGTTTATCTGAAATGTTTGATGTGTGGATTATATATTCTTATTCTGTTTTATTTATTTATTTATTTATTTGTGAACAGAGGATCCACTCGAACAGCTTGATGAAATACACTGAGTTGGTAGATTCCAACAAGAAGCGAAAATCCTCCTCCTCTGATGAGCCACCGATGAAGAGTGTGAGAATCTTCTGTGCACATGGGCTTCCTCCTGCCAACACTACACCAGTTGCAAGACAAGGAAGAAGCTTGTCTCATCTTGCAAAGTGTGTGCACCTCTCATCGATGCCCTGCTGGATGGGATCTTAAAATCTGGTAAATATAAAAACATCAGTGTGTGTGTGCACATAACAAAACATTACATACACATGCTATAAATAATGCATAAGTGTAGTAATTCTTTGCAAAAATGTTTTTAAAGGTCTCAACTACATCAAGGATGACTTGGACACTAACACTGATGATGACAACAGCACAAACAGCAGCCACTCTGATGAAGAAGACTTCTTTGGATCCATTAAGACCAGAAAATCAGGAGAGCTGGAGAGGTATCTTTCATGTCCATCTACTGGAGGTATGGATCTGTTACACTCTTTTCCTCAAATCAAGCGGTTGTCACTCAAAGTCAACACAAGTCTTCCAGCATCTGCAGCTTGTGAGAGACTCTTTAGTCATGCAGGACTCCTTTTAACTGCTAAGAGATCACAGCTTCACTGCAAAAACGTTGAGAGCCAGCTACTCTTAAAGCTTAACAGTCACATCATTGAATAATGTTTCAGTGAGTTTATGCTGTCAGTTGTTCTACTGATTAAGTTCAGGAATACACAGTCCTTTGCCTGATGTGTAGGACTGTCTTTTCGTTTATACTTAAACAGTTAGTTCTGTTTATAGGATGTCAAAATGTAAGAAAATGAGTTCCAACTGGTAGAAACAAAGTTTTGCAGAAAGTCGTTTATTAATACAGTATTTAGCTGAATTATTTTGGATACAGTTGCCTTTGTGTTTTTTATTTCACTGCACTAAAACCATAGATATACGGAAGGATCTGATGTCGTATATCTCCGTATCCTTCACATATACTTGTACTTATATTTCTGGATATTCCCGGAAATGGACCGCAATGATCCTTAAAAGATCCCAAAATCCCAAAATCCGGATACTTATCTTTGGCAGACCCTTGACGAATAACAGCCACATTTATTTTGGATCTGCCGAAGATAAGTATCCAGATTTTGGGATTTTTTAAGGATCATTGCGGGCCATTTCCGGGAATATCCGAACACAGATCCTTCCGTATATCTATGGTTTTAGTGCAGTGTTTATTTTTATTTATAACAATGTAAAAGATAAGTGGTTTATTTCTAAATCCTTTTGCCTTTGTGTTTTTATTTATAACAATGTATATTCAGTCTCATTAAAAGTTATGTTTCCTTGTAAATCCATTTGCATGTTATAATTGAATGACATGAGATGGTACTCCGCAGTTACTCACTACTTGAGTAGGTTATAATCAAAGTACTTTTTTACTTTTACTCAAGTAAATTTTTGGATGCCTACTCACTACTTTTACTTGAGTAATATTTGGTTCAAGTAACAATACTTTTACTTGAGTAAAAATTTTGAATACTCTACCCACCTCTGTCCTGTTATAACTTATCCCTCTCACTGTCTCCTCACTGAATTGATAAAGCTCCTCGGATGAGAAGCGAAACGTCTTGTTGCTACAAATAAAGTCCAGTTGCTACAAATAAAGTCCAGTTGTTCTGTATTGAACGCCTTTTTTGATACTGTACTGTCCTGTTGGCTCTTGATTTACTGTATTGTCTGTTGTGAGGTTTCTGTGAACTAGACTTTTTGCAGCTATGTTCACACATAGATAATCAGTCACATTGAGATGAGAGTAATTTAGATATATTTATTTTGTTCTTTTAGGTTAAACTATCCATTATGTGAAAAAAAATACAATGACTTGTTGGACTGCTGTAATCACAAAAAATATATAAAATTGTTGTCAACATTGTGCATTAAGTCAAATCAGATCATGTTGTTGTTGCAGACATTCCTTATCTCAACAACACTCAATAACTCTACCTGGCACATCTGTTAGAGAATTTTCAGTCAAAGGTTATTAACGTTTTATTGTGCTTTATTATTGTGGCTGAGAACATTGTTCCCATCTGCCCAGTGAACAAGGGACTGGGTTGTCTCCCAAAACAGCAGAACCGTCTCCCCAACTACTCTCTTATCTCGAACTGAAGGATGTCTCTTCAAGATCTACAAACCATCCATCCTTTCCATTGTAGTGGGCATGACCGTGTCCACTTTGATACACCTGTGTATTTTTGAACTGTTCCAGAGATGACCTTTACTGACCTCTCAGTAAAGCAAGACATTTACCACAAATTATTCCATTAGTTGTAATCTGAAGAACATAGTCACCAAAAGAGACTATTTCTATCTTTGATTTTATTCTAATGTAATCAAAAGAATAACTTTTGTCATTTTCATGATATATGTTATATGCTGTTATTCTTTAAATGTGAAACATCATTGTGTCATTTCTGCAAATGAAAAGGTGGCAAAGTTCAGCTAAAATGTCAAACTGACTTATACAGAAATTGTTTTTGTCGAGTTTCAGCTAAAACTCTCATCTAGCGTCTGAAAGTCTCTCACTCAGATACTTTTCCTAAACAATTTCCTTCTCTGCGCTGAATTTCACCTTGAATAGTGATAACAAGTGGACCAATGAAAAAGAGACAAGTTTCTCTCATCTCGGATCCTTCCTTAAGTTCTAAGCTGTTGCTGGAACGGATGAGTTTGCTGGGAACTTCAAGACATGAAGACGTCCCAAAGAGCTGAATGAATGCCTGTCACCCGCCAAGGACAGTCATTCAGCTAAGGATTGATAACATGCTGTTATGAATCCACTTCGAATGAGGGTAAGCTCAAAACTTTGTTATTCCTTCCTGGAATAAGCTTATCTTGAAGTCAGAGGCCAGGAGCTGACATATTTTCTGATGATCCAAGCGGAACCCAGGAGACGTTGAAAACGTAAACAAATAACCAGTTCGGACGAACTGGGCCTGAAGGACTCTGTGCATCGTACAGGCTGGTGTCATTTCTTTATCAGACTCGTCGTCGAAGGTAAAGAGCTGTTTACAAACGTACCTGGATTTCAGCAGAAATCTGATAAGTGTCATTTCTGGTAACATGCTCAAGATAATTTCTTTTAAACCATCTCTCCATCTTCCTCCTATCTCCTTTCCCTCAATTCTAAGCTGGAAACTGTTTAAGTTAAAGAGCCCTCAGACTAAATATGTTTAACATCCTGTATTGAAGTCTGTTGTTACAATTTAAATGTGCTGACGTGTTAAATTGAAAGAAAGTGAAATCATGTCAATCAAGTGTAATGGTGTTAATTTAGTTGATTCATTTTAAATAAATGATAGTGTCATTGACATATCAAACTAAGTTAACGTCTCTGTCACTTAATGGCTTTGTTTATTTATCCATCATTAAGATCACAGAAATATTGGGTAAACTGAAAAAGAAAGAACCCGTGAAATTACTATTCAATCTGAATAAGTAAATTAATTAAGGTAAAGAGGTCAGTATTAATATTGACCTCCTCATAATCCTTTACACCATGAACCAAATGTTTGTACAAACAAGAGTGTTGTGTAAGGAGGCTTCATCTGGGTTCAAAACTAATTTGTATATTGAACTCTTCTGAGATGAGAATGTTATAAACATGAGAAAATAACACTGCTTGCTGTTCATTTCAGTGGCTTGCCTTCATGCATGTATGCATATATAACCTATCCCGAAATCTGCCCCTTGCAAGTAAAATGCCAGTTTAAAATCTTCACCTGCTGTTGAAGTAGCATTTTGTTTACCAGGCAGTGTAATAGGACATGACATGTTGTCGATGAACCTACATATATAGAAACAAAGATACTATGAAGTCTGGGTTGAGGCCCTAACCCATACATCCTCTCTGATTGAGTGTACAGGTGACAAGTAAATGCTGTTTTGGCACAAGGTATAACATTTTTTTAAAGCTTTATGGAAATCTGTGAAGGAGTGTTTCTTTTTTGGAATGTCTACTGTTTGGCTGGTTAACCGTGTTTCCATCCATTTTCATTTCGAATTTTGAGCTTATTTTTGAAATCTCGCTAAAATGTAAATACAAATTAATGCGGATCAGAAGTGTTTCCATCTACAGCAAACCCCCTACTTACGACTCCATCGACCTACGAACAACGGGACCTACGAACGTATCATATTTAATAAAAATATGAAATTACTGTATTAAAAAAATTAAAAAAATATATATATTTTTTTGTGTGTGTGTGTTTAAATGTTCTTAATTTCATGTGTACATCACTTTGTTACAGCTGTGGTTGTTTTAAAGGCTTTATAAATAATAATTATGATAAAAATGATCATTTCTGATCATTTTTGAGCAATCTTGGGCAGCAGGAAGTAGGTCTTCAGTTTACACGGTCACAAATTAATGTAGAACACTGGACGCCATTTTAGGTTCAGTCACGGGGGTCTCCGGTCACAAATTAATGTAGAACACCGGACGCCATTTTAGGTTAGCTGCCGGGAGCCGGACTTTGAAGACTGGTGACTAGGATCGCATCATATGGATTAATTACTAGCTGGAATCGCTCTGTGAGCTCTGTGGACGTCTCAGGCTGGAGCAGAAGCTGCAGATTGATCGCCGATTGCGCCGCACCGCCGCTCCAACACCAGCCCATGGCCTGGCTAGCAGAAGCTAGCCAGCTAGCTAACACAGGCCTTGAGCAACTGCTGTGGTTCACTCGGCGGCTGCCGCGCTGCTCGGCCCGACAACAATCATGGCAACGCATGGCAACCTAAGATGTCGGCTTTGACCATCTCAAAGTAAGAAAATATTTTTATTTATTCTGTAAATGTGAATAGCAATGTTTAACATTACAGTACACTACTGTACATGCTTAAATGTGTGCGCGCGCTCCGTTAGCGGTATTTCCACGACCTACGAATGGAATAAGGACCTACGAACTGGACGCTATTTTCACCCCCTAGCTACGGCAGAATCGAGCTACGAACAGTTCTTATCTCCCTAACTCGGACGTAACTAGGGGGTCACCTGTACTGGCTTGTAGCGCATCTACCAAGCCACGCACAGCGTCATTACGTCAGACGTCAGCGTCATTACGTCAGACGTCAGCGTTACGCATGTCTACAGTAAACAGGAAGTAGCGGTTGAAAACAGAACCCGACCACACATCTCGTCAAAATGGAGAGAATATTTCAGGTACGTGTTGCTATCGGGCAAGTTGTATTTATTCTGTCATGCCAACTAGTTTTAGCGATGTTACATGTTGTCCGGAGCGGAAACAGCTGAACGTCACGTGACGTGAATGTTCGCTACGGCAGAACTGAGTTGGCAAATCTGTTTGCATCTGTCGTTTTGCGCATCTGCTCTGTTTCGACCCCCCAAAAACCACCTCAAGCGAGCGTATCAACTTTAGAGCGACTTAGAGGAAGTTAACTCGAATTTTGCCGTTTCCATTTAGCTTTTCTGATGCGATGCTTCATAATGCGCACCTAGAAACCTTGATGGAAACACGGCTAGTGTCTGCACCTCTACAATAAACCCCAGGTTTTTGCCGTCATTAAGAGTTTCTGTTTTTTTTTGTTTTTTTGTCTGCTTGTTTATAATGAAAGATCATGCGCGTAGCCGGGGGGGGTTCGGGGGATTCGAACGAGCCGCCCACTTTGCCTATGAAGTCCTGCCTACAACTCCCGCACAACACAAGTTCTATGTTAAGAGAGGTAGAAAGAGAAGGTATGGAGATGCCGCTAATGTCGAACCGGTTAACACCATAGATTTAATATGCCTGTGGTTAACACAAATTCCTTTTTTTTTTCAATAAAAGACAAAAGTAAAATAAGTTCAACCAAGTAAGGATCAAACCCGAGTCGAGATAAAATTTGGAGTGGCAACCCGATGCTCTTCCAGTAAACCACCGAGGCATGTTACTCTTTCCGGGTCCACTTTTCCTTCAGACAAACCGCCCCTCATAAAATCCTGGCTACGCCCATGAAGATGCATGTTGTTTTGGCTACAACACCATAAGTCGCTGGTTCTTTTGAGTAAAAAAATGTTAGAGAGAATGAGATAATTTTGTCCAACAGGGTACTAAATGTAAGAGTGGCACTTGCTGCAGCTCCAAGATGGCCGCCAATTACCCTCAGCTGACGGTCATCCACCTGACGAGCTCCAACCATACTTAAGGCTGCAGTCAAGTCCTACTCTTTGCTGGAGCATTGATTCCTAGTTATGATACTTACGTATTTTCTGGTGTATAGGTCGCACCTGTGTATAGGTCGCATTGTCCAATTATCACCAATAGATTGGAAAAATCCCTAGATAGGTCGCACCGGTGTATAGGTCGCACCTGTTTAGCTCTGCTGCAAATGACGGCCACAGGAGCGCATAGCAAGGCTTTTAAGAAGATGAACACTTAAAAACAATTATTTGTTTGATAAAAATTATTGCAAATATAGAACCACTAGACTGAGGAACAGCTTCTACCCTGAGGCTGTCAGACTCATGAATAAATAAATAATAAGAATAAACACTGCAAAATGTCACATCATGCTGATACTGATCTGTTTCTTGTTGCTGCGTTCATCTGTGACCATCTGCTCATGTTCGTGCTGCTGTTTATAATGATGTTTTTCTACTACATTAGGGCTTAGTGTATTACTAGCTGATGTCTCTCTTAGTTAATCCTAGATGTTATTATTGTTTTTCTCTTGCATTTGTTGTTGGATGTAACTGGGACCCTGTGTAC
>JBBPBX010039971.1:16676-29615 GCA_038048925.1 Garcialebias charrua | reverse complement strand
CACATGGATTATTGAGCATAAATCAGGATGGTATTCTGTGTTATTCACATGGATTATTGAGCATAAATCAGGATGGTATTCTGTGTTATTCACATGGATTATTGAGCATAAATCAGGATGGTATTCTGTGTTATTCACATGGATTATTGAGCATAAATCAGGATGATATTCTGTGTTATTCACATGGATTATTGATCATAAATCAGGATGGTATTCTGTGTTATTCACATGGATTATTGAGCATAAATCAGGATGATATTCTGTGTTATTCACATGGATTATTGAGCATAAATCAGGATGGTATTCTGTGTTATTCACATGGATTATTGATCATAAATCAGGATGGTATTCTGTGTTATTCACATGGATTATTGAGCATAAATCAGGATGGTATTCTGTGTTATTCACATGGATTATTGAGCATAAATCAGGATGGTATTCTGTGTTATTCACATGGATTATTGAGCATAAATCAGGATGATATTCTGTGTTATTCACATGGATTATTGATCATAAATCAGGATGTTATTCTGTGTTATTCACATGGATTATTGAGCATAAATCAGGATGTTATTCTGTGTTATTCACATGGATTATTGATCATAAATCAGGATGGTATTCTGTGTTATTCACATGGATTATTGATCATAAATCAGGATGTTATTCTGTTTTATTCACATGGATTATTGATCATAAATCAGGATGGTATTCTGTGTTATTCAACTGGATTATTGAGCATAAATCAAGATGATATTCTGTGTTATTCACATGGATTATTGATCATAAATCAGGATGATATTCTGTGTTATTCACATGGATTATTGATCATAAATCAGGATGATATTCTGTGTTATTCACATGGATTATTGATCATAAATCAGGATGTATTCTGTGTTATTCACATGGATTATTGATCATAAATCAGGATGTATTCTGTTATTCACTGGATTATTGATCATAAATCAGGATGTATTCTGTGTTATTCACATGGATTATTGATCATAAATCAGGATGTTATTCTGTGTTATTCACCTGGATTATTGATCATAAATCAGGATGTTATTCTGCATTATTCACATGGATTATTGATCATAAATCAGGATGTATTCTGTGTTATTCACCTGGATTATTGATCATAAATCAGGATGTTATTCTGTGTTATTCACATGGATTATTGATCATAAATCAGGATGTTATTCTGTCATTATTCACATGGATTATTGATCATAAATCAGGATGTTATTCTGATTTCTGTTTATTCACATGGATTATTGATCATAAATCAGGATGGTATTCTGTGTTATTCAACTGGATTATTGAGCATAAATCAAGATGATATTCTGTGTTATTCACATGGATTATTGATCATAAATCAGGATGATATTCTGTGTTATTCACATGGATTATTGATCATAAATCAGGATGATATTCTGTGTTATTCACATGGATTATTGATCATAAATCAGGATGGTATTCTGCATTATTCAACTGGATTATTGAGCATAAATCAGGATGATATTCTGTGTTATTCACATGGATTATTGATCATAAATCAGGATGGTATTCTGCATTATTCAACTGGATTATTGAGCATAAATCAGGATGATATTCTGTGTTATTCACATGGATTATTGAGCATAAATCAGGATGATATTCTGTGTTATTCACATGGATTATTGAGCATAAATCAGGATGTTATTCTGTTTTATTCACATGGATTATTGATCATAAATCAGGATGATATTCTGTGTTATTCACATGGATTATTGATCATAAATCAGGATGTTATTCTGTGTTATTCACATGGATTATTGATCATAAATCAGGATGATATTCTGTGTTATTCACATGGATTATTGATCATAAATCAGGATGTTATTCTGTGTTATTCACATGGATTATTGATCATAAATCAGTATGTTATTCTGTGTTATTTACCTGGATTATTGATCATAAATCAGGATGATATTCTGTGTTATTCACATGGATTATTGATCATAAATCAGGATGTTATTCTGTTTTATTCACATGGATTGTTGATCATAAATCAGGATGTTATTCTGTGTTATTCACATGGATTATTGATCATAAATCAGGATGTTATTCTGTGTTATTCACATGGATTATTGAGCATAAATCAGGATGGTATTCTGTGTTATTCACATGGATTATTGATCATAAATCAGGATGTTATTCTGTGTTATTCACATGGATTATTGATCATAAATCAGGATGTTATTCTGTGTTATTCACATGGATTATTGATCATAAATCAGGATGATATTCTGTGTTATTCACATGGATTATTGATCATAAATCAGGATGATATTCTGTGTTATTCACATGGATTATTGATCATAAATCAGGATGTTATTCTGTGTTATTCACATGGATTATTGAGCATAAATCAGGATGATATTCTGTGTTATTCACATGGATTATTGATCATAAATCAGGATGATATTCTGTGTTATTCACATGGATTATTGATCATAAATCAGGATGATATTCTGTGTTATTCACATGGATTATTGATCATAAATCAGGATGTTATTCTGTGTTATTCACATGGATTATTGAGCATAAATCAGGATGATATTCTGTGTTATTCACATGGATTATTGATCATAAATCAGGATGATATTCTGTGTTATTCACATGGATTATTGATCATAAATCAGGATGGTATTCTGTGTTATTCACATGGATTATTGAGCATAAATCAGGATGATATTCTGTGTTATTCACATGGATTATTGAGCATAAATCAGGATGGTATTCTGTGTTATTCACATGGATTATTGATCATAAATCAGGATGGTATTCTGTGTTATTCACATGGATTATTGATCATAAATCAGGATGGTATTCTGTGTTATTCACATGGATTATTGATCATAAATCAGGATGATATTCTGTGTTATTCACATGGATTATTGAGCATAAATCAGGATGGTATTCTGTTTTATTCACATGGATTATTGATCACAAATCAGGATGGTATTCTGCATTATTCAACTGGATTATTGATCATAAATCAGGATGATATTCTGTGTTATTCACATGGATTATTGAGAATGCATCAGGAAGGTATTCTGTGTTATTCACATGGATTATTGATCATAAATCAGGATGGTATTCTGCATTATACACCTGGATTATTGATCATAAATCAGGATGATATTCTGTGTTATTCACGTGGATTATTGAGCATAAATCAGGATGGTATTCTGTTTTATTCACATGGATTATTGATCATAAATCAGGATGTTATTCTGTGTTATTCAACTGGATTATTGATCATAAATCAGGATGGTATTCTGTGTTATTCACCTGGATTATTGATCATGCATCAGGATGTTATTCTGTTTTATTCACATGGATTATTGATCATAAATCAGGATGATATTCTGTGTTATTCACATGGATTATTGATCATAAATCAGGATGATATTCTGTGTTATTCACATGGATTATTGATCATAAATCAGGATGATATTCTGTGTTATTCACCTGGATTATTGAGCATGCATCAGGATGTTATTCTGTTTTATTCACATGGATTATTGATCATAAATCAGGATGATATTCTGTTTTATTCACATGGATTATTGATCATAAATCAGGATGGTATTCTGTGTTATTCACCTGGATTATTGATCATGCATCAGGATGTTATTCTGTTTTATTCACATGGATTATTGATCATAAATCAGGATGATATTCTGTGTTATTCACATGGATTATTGATCATAAATCAGGATGATATTCTGTGTTATTCACATGGATTATTGATCATAAATCAGGATGATATTCTGTGTTATTCACATGGATTATTGAGCATAAATCAGGATGTTATTCTGTGTTATTCACATGGATTATTGATCATAAATCAGGATGGTATTCTGTGTTATTCACATGGATTATTGATCATAAATCAGGATGTTATTCTGTGTTATTCACATGGATTATTGATCATAAATCAGGATGTTATTCTGTGTTATTCACATGGATTATTGAGCATAAATCAGGATGATATTCTGTGTTATTCACATGGATTATTGATCATAAATCAGGATGATATTCTGTGTTATTCACATGGATTATTGATCATAAATCAGGATGATATTCTGTGTTATTCACATGGATTATTGATCATAAATCAGGATGGTATTCTGTGTTATTCACATGGATTATTGATCATAAATCAGGATGGTATTCTGTGTTATTCACATGGATTATTGAGCATAAATCAGGATGGTATTCTGTGTTATTCACATGGATTATTGATCATAAATCAGGATGGTATTCTGTGTTATTCACATGGATTATTGAGCATAAATCAGGATGATATTCTGTGTTATTCACATGGATTATTGATCATAAATCAGGATGTTATTCTGTGTTATTCACATGGATTATTGAGCATAAATCAGGATGATATTCTGTGTTATTCACATGGATTATTGAGCATAAATCAGGATGGTATTCTGTGTTATTCACATGGATTATTGATCATAAATCAGGATGGTATTCTGTGTTATTCACATGGATTATTGATCATAAATCAGGATGGTATTCTGTGTTATTCACATGGATTATTGAGCATAAATCAGGATGATATTCTGTGTTATTCACATGGATTATTGATCATAAATCAGGATGATATTCTGTGTTATTCACATGGATTATTGAGCATAAATCAGGATGATATTCTGTGTTATTCACATGGATTATTGAGCATAAATCAGGATGGTATTCTGTGTTATTCACCTGGATTATTGAGCATAAATCAGGA
The DNA here is from genome assembly GCA_038048925.1 of Garcialebias charrua. Taxonomy (NCBI): domain Eukaryota; kingdom Metazoa; phylum Chordata; class Actinopteri; order Cyprinodontiformes; family Rivulidae; genus Garcialebias; species Garcialebias charrua. Next base: position 24,817 of record JBBPBX010039971.1, on the reverse strand, counting down.
TGATATTCTGTGTTATTCACATGGATTATTGATCATAAATCAGGATGGTATTCTGTGTTATTCACATGGATTATTGAGCATAAATCAGGATGATATTCTGTGTTATTCACATGGATTATTGAGCATAAATCAGGATGGTATTCTGTGTTATTCACATGGATTATTGATCATAAATCAGGATGGTATTCTGTGTTATTCACATGGATTATTGAGCATAAATCAGGATGATATTCTGTGTTATTCACATGGATTATTGAGCATAAATCAGGATGATATTCTGTGTTATTCACATGGATTATTGATCATAAATCAGGATGATATTCTGTGTTATTCACATGGATTATTGATCATAAATCAGGATGTTATTCTGTGTTATTCACATGGATTATTGATCATAAATCAGGATGATATTCTGTGTTATTCACATGGATTATTGATCATAAATCAGGATGTATTCTGTGTTATTCACATGGATTATTGATCATAAATCAGGATGATATTCTGTGTTATTCACATGGATTATTGATCATAAATCAGGATGATATTCTGTGTTATTCACATGGATTATTGAGCATAAATCAGGATGATATTCTGTGTTATTCACATGGATTATTGATCATAAATCAGGATGATATTCTGTGTTATTCACATGGATTATTGATCATAAATCAGGATGATATTCTGTGTTATTCACATGGATTATTGATCATAAATCAGGATGATATTCTGTGTTATTCACATGGATTATTGATCATAAATCAGGATGATATTCTGTGTTATTCACATGGATTATTGATCATAAATCAGGATGGTATTCTGTGTTATTCACATGGATTATTGAGCATAAATCAGGATGATATTCTGTGTTATTCACATGGATTATTGAGCATAAATCAGGATGGTATTCTGTGTTATTCACATGGATTATTGATCATAAATCAGGATGGTATTCTGCATTATTCAACTGGATTATTGATCATAAATCAGGATGATATTCTGTGTTATTCACATGGATTATTGATCATAAATCAGGATGATATTCTGTGTTATTCACATGGATTATTGAGCATAAATCAGGATGGTATTCTGTTTTATTCACATGGATTATTGATCATAAATCAGGATGGTATTCTGCATTATTCAACTGGATTATTGATCATAAATCAGGATGATATTCTGTGTTATTCACATGGATTATTGAGCATAAATCAGGATGATATTCTGTGTTATTCACATGGATTATTGATCATAAATCAGGATGGTATTCTGCATTATTCACACTGGATTATTGATCATAAATCAGGATGATATTCTGTGTTATTCACATGGATTATTGAGCATAAATCAGGATGGTATTCTGTGTTATTCACATGGATTATTGAGCATAAATCAGGATGATATTCTGTGTTATTCACATGGATTATTGATCATAAATCAGGATGGTATTCTGTGTTATTCACATGGATTATTGAGCATAAATCAGGATGGTATTCTGTGTTATTCACATGGATTATTGAGCATAAATCAGGATGATATTCTGTGTTATTCACATGGATTATTGATCATAAATCAGGATGATATTCTGTGTTATTCACATGGATTATTGATCATAAATCAGGATGATATTCTGTGCTATTCACCTGGATTATTGAGCATGCATCAGGATGTTATTCTGTTTTATTCACATGGATTATTGATCATAAATCAGGATGATATTCTGTTTTATTCACATGGATTATTGATCATAAATCAGGATGGTATTCTGCATTATTCAACTGGATTATTGAACATGCATCAGGATGTTATTCTGTTTTATTCACATGGATTATTGATCATAAATCAGGATGATATTCTGTGTTATTCACATGGATTATTGATCATAAATCAGGATGATATTCTGTGTTATTCACATGGATTATTGATCATAAATCAGGATGATATTCTGTGCTATTCACCTGGATTATTGAGCATGCATCAGGATGTTATTCTGTTTTATTCACATGGATTATTGATCATAAATCAGGATGATATTCTGTGTTATTCACATGGATTATTGATCATAAATCAGGATGGTATTCTGCATTATTCAACTGGATTATTGAACATGCATCAGGATGTTATTCTGTTTTATTCACATGGATTATTGATCATAAATCAGGATGATATTCTGTGTTATTCACATGGATTATTGATCATAAATCAGGATGATATTCTGTGTTATTCACATGGATTATTGAGCATAAATCAGGATGGTATTCTGTTTTATTCACATGGATTATTGATCACAAATCAGGATGGTATTCTGCATTATTCAACTGGATTATTGATCATAAATCAGGATGATATTCTGTGTTATTCACATGGATTATTGAGAATGCATCAGGAAGGTATTCTGTGTTATTCACATGGATTATTGATCATAAATCAGGATGGTATTCTGCATTATTCACCTGGATTATTGATCATAAATCAGGATGATATTCTGTGTTATTCACGTGGATTATTGAGCATAAATCAGGATGGTATTCTGTTTTATTCACATGGATTATTGATCATAAATCAGGATGTTATTCTGTGTTATTCAACTGGATTATTGATCATAAATCAGGATGGTATTCTGCATTATTCAACTGGATTATTGAACATGCATCAGGATGTTATTCTGTTTTATTCACATGGATTATTGATCATAAATCAGGATGATATTCTGTGTTATTCACATGGATTATTGATCATAAATCAGGATGATATTCTGTGTTATTCACATGGATTATTGATCATAAATCAGGATGATATTCTGTGCTATTCACCTGGATTATTGAGCATGCATCAGGATGTTATTCTGTTTTATTCACATGGATTATTGATCATAAATCAGGATGATATTCTGTTTTGTTCACATGGATTATTGATCATAAATCAGGATGGTATTCTGCATTATTCAACTGGATTATTGAACATGCATCAGGATGTTATTCTGTTTTATTCACATGGATTATTGATCATAAATCAGGATGATATTCTGTGTTATTCACATGGATTATTGATCATAAATCAGGATGATATTCTGTGTTATTCACATGGATTATTGAGCATGCATCAGGATGTTATTCTGTTTTATTCACATGGATTATTGATCATAAATCAGGATGATATTCTGTGTTATTCACATGGATTATTGATCATAAATCAGGATGGTATTCTGCATTATTCAACTGGATTATTGAACATGCATCAGGATGTTATTCTGTTTTCGTAGATGGCCACTGCGAAAAGCACCGACAACCTTGCGGCCACAGCTGAAGACAGCCACATCAACAAGTGAAGTATGGAACATGGCCCACTCAGATTCAATGTCGCCTACCTCAGCTGGGATGCAGTTAAAGCTCTCTCGGATGTGTTAGTTGAAGATCTCTCTGATGGGTTCTTCTGCCAGGCGTTCCCAGCAAACCTTCACTACACGTTTATGTCTACCGGGTCTGTCTGACATCTTCCCCCACCATCTGATCCAACTCACAACCAGGTGGTTATCAGTTGATAGCTTAGCTCCTCTTTTCACCTGAGTGTCCAAAACAAATGTCCGCAAATCAGATGGCATGACTACAAAGTCGATTATTGATCTATGACCTAGGGCGTCCTGGTGCCAAGCGCACTTTTGGACAACTTTATGTTCAAACTGTTCGTGATGGACAAACTATGACTAGAACAGAAGTCCAACAACAGAACACTGCTCATGTTCAGATCAGAGAGCCTGTTCCAATCACATCCCTCTAGGTCATACTGTCATTAATTATATGGGCATTGAAGACCCGCAGCAGAATACAGTAAAGGAGTCCCAAGCTGATGCACCTTCCAGCACCACTGTCAAGGACTCCAAGATGGCCATATACTCTGAACTGCAGTTCGACACATAGGCACAAACAACAGTTAGAAACCGTCCCCCATCTGACGTTGATGGGAAGCCACCCTCTCATCTACCAAGGAAAACCCTGAGTCCGCAATACTGCATATGCTGTACCAATCCACCTGTCAATCTCATGCTCTATTTTTCCCTCACTCGTGAACAACACCCGAGATACTTGAACTCCTCCACTTAAGCAGAACCTCACCCTCGATCCTAAGAGAGCAATCCACCCTTTTCCGGTTGAGGACCATTGTCTCAGATTTGGAGATGCTGATTCTCATCCCAACCGCTTCACACTCTGCTGTGACCACTCCAATGATAGCTGAAAATCACGACATGATGACCCTAACAGGACCACATCATCTGCAAAGAGCAGTGATGGGATCCTGAGGCCACCGAACCGGAAACCCTCCGTCAGCTGGCTGCACTGAGAAATTCTGTCCATAAAAGTGAAGTAAATACTGTATGAGGGTAACCACCAGATTGTGTCTTTAAACACGTACGGTGCCACCAAGATGTAAAGGATTTTAGTGGGGGTCAGTATTAAGCTGACCCCTTTGCCTTTCTTAATTATTTACTTATTCAGATTGAATAGTAATTTCACGGATTCTTTTCTTTTTCAGTTTACCCAATATTTCTGTGATCTTTATGATAGATAAATAAACCATAAAGCCATTAAGTGACAGAGACGTTAACTTAGTTTGGTATGCCAAAGATACTACCATTTATTTAAAATAAATCAACTAAATTAACACCATTACACTTGATTGATAGATTTCACATTTCAATTTAACTCGTCAGCACATTTAAATTGCAACACAACAGACATAAATACAGGATGTCATTATACTTAGTCTGTGGCTCTTAGCTTAAATATAGTTACCAGCTTAGAAATGAAATAAGGAGAGATTTAAGAGGAATAGGGAGAGGTTAAGAGAGGAAGTTATTTATCTTGAGTTTAACCAGATGACACTTTCCATCAGACTTCTGCTAAATCCAGGTACGTTTGTAAACGCTGACTCATTACCTTGAAGACGAATAGTCTTGTAAAGAGATGGCACCAGCCTTTCAGGCGTACAGAATCGTTGCAGGTCCAGCACGTCCGAGCCGGTTCTCGTTTACGTTTCAACGTCTCCTGGGATCCGCGTCGATCATCAGAAAATGGTGTCAGCTCCTGGTTGACTTCAAGATAACTTATTCCAGAAAGGAATAATCAAAGTTCTTACGCTCGGTTCGAAGTGGACTCATAACAAACATGTTATTAGTCTTTAACTGAATGATGTGTCCTTAGCGTGTGACTGACGTTCATTCAGTTCTTTGGGAAGACCTCATGTCTTGAAGTCCCAGCAGACTCATCTCGTTCCAGCAAAAGCTTTTTACCTTAGTAGAAGATCTGAGATGAGAGCACTTGTCCCTCCTCCATTGGTCCAAAGGAACCAGTCGAGGAGTTCACTTGTTGTTATCATGGTACAAGGTTACAGCCAGAAGCAGAGTGAAAATGTTTAGGAAAAGACAGAGAGTGCTGGAGTCATTCTCATGAAAACAACGGATTAACTGTCTTCTTCATTTCTAAACAAAACGGCCGGGCCTCTCTGACCCGAGCCTTCAACTTTCACACAACAGGAGTGACACAGTAATGTTTCACATTTAAAGGATAACAGCATATAACATATATCATGAAAATGACAAAAGTTATTCTTTTGATTACATTAGAATAAAATCAAAGATAGAAATAGTCTCTTTTGGTGACTATGTTCTCAGATTACAACTAATGGAATAATTTGTAGTAAACATCTGTTCATTGAGAGGTCAGCAAAGGCCATCACTGGAACAGTTCGAAACACTTCAGTTTGACCCTGGGTAGGTCCACTACAAAAGTTAAGAACAGAATCAGTGACAATGGGCAGCCTTGGCAGAGTCTAACTTCCACTCTGAAGGGGTCCAAAATACTTCTAGCAATGCGAACCAAACTCTCTCACCACTTGTATAGGGACTGAATAGCCCGTAACAATAGGCCCCCAATCCCATACTCGCGGAGCACCCCCAACAGTGTACCCCGAGGAACATGGTTGAATGCCTTTTCTATGTCCACAAAACACATGTAGACTGGTAGGGTAACCTCCCATCTCCCTCAAGGATCCTAGTGAGCGTAAAGAGCTAATCCAATGCTCCGCATCTAGGATAGAACCAACATTGTTCCTCCTGGCTCTGAGGTTTGACAAATAATCAGATTCATAGTACCCCTGAATAGACCTTACCAGGGAGGCTAAGGAGACTGTTGCCCCTATGATTGTAGCACAGAGCCTTAAGGAAATCAGGGTGAATCTCATCCACTCCCAGAGCCCTGCCACCTCAGAGATTTTTAACTACCGTGGCGATCTCAGCTATAGGTATGGACGGATCAACTCCAAAGTCCACTGACTCCACTTCCCATATGGAAGATGTGCTGTGGTATTGAGAAGGGCCAAGAACTATTCCTTCCAGCTCCCGATGACATCACTGGATGAGGTCAACAGCACCCCACCTTCACAGAACATAGTGTTAGTAAAGTGCTGCTTTCCCGTCCTCATCCACCTGATGATTTGCAAGAAACTTCTCCGAGCTGACCAAGAGTCTCTATCAAAGGTCTCACCGAACTCCTCCCACATCCGAGCTTTTGCCTCAGTAACAACCAAGGCTGCGGACTGCTTGGCCCTCCGGTACTCCTCAGCTGTCTCAGGAGTCTCACTGACCAACAAGACCCAATAGGACTCCTTCTTCAGCTTGACAGCCTCCCTAACCCAGGGTGTCCACCACCGAGTTCGCAGATGGCCACTGCGAAAAGCACCGACAACCTTGCGACCACAGCTGAAGGCAGCCACATCAACAAGTGAAGCATGGAACATGGCCCACTCAGATTCAATGTCGCTTACCTCAGTTGGGATGCAGTTAAAGCTCTCTCGGATGTGTTAGCTGAAGATCTCTCTGATAGGTTCTTCTGCCAGGCGTTCCCAGCAAACCTTCACTACACGTTTGGGTCTACCGGGTCTGTCCGACATTTTCCCCCACCCTCTGATCCAACTCACAACCAGATGGTTATCAGTTGATAGCTTAGCTCCTCTTTTCACCTGAGTGTCCAAAACAAATGTCCGCAAATCAGATGGCATGACTACAAAGTCGATTATTGATCCATGACCTAGGGTGTCCTGGTGCCAAGCGCACTTATGGACAACCTTATGTTCAAACTGTTTGTGATGGACAAACTATGACTAGCACAGAAGTCCAACAACAGAACATTGCTCATATTCAGATCAGAGAGCTTGTTCCTCCCAATCACACCCCTCTAGGTCACACTGTCATTACTCACATGGGCATTGAAGTCCCGCAGCAGAATAAAGGAGTCCCAAGCTGACGCACCTTCCAGCACCACTGTCAAGGATTCCAAGAAGGCCAGATACTCTGAACTGCAGTTCGACATGTATGCATAAACAACAGTTAGAGACCGTCCCCCCATCTGACGTTGATGGGAAGCCACCCTCTCATCTACCAGGGAAAACCCTGAGTCCGCAATACTGCATATGCCAATCCACCTGTCAATCTCATGCTCCATTCTTCCCTCACTCATGAACAACACCCGAGATACTTGAACTCCTCCACTTAAGCAGAACCTCACCCTCGATCCTAAGAGAGCAATCCACCATTTTCCGGTTGAGGACCATTGTCTCAGATTTGGGGATGCTGATTCTCATCCCAACCGCTTCACACTCGGCTGTGAACCACTCCAATGATAGCTGAAAATCACGGCATGATGACCTTAACAGGACCATATCATCTGCAAAGTGCAGTGATGGGATCCTGAGGCCACCGAACCGGAAACCCTCCGCCAGCTGGCTGCACTGAGAAATTCTGTCCATAAAAGTTATGAACAGAATCAGTGACAATGGGCAGCCCTAGCAGAGTCAAACTTCCACCCTGAAGGGGTCCGACTTACTACCGGCAATGCGAACCAAACTCTCTTACCACTTGTATAGGGACTGAACAGCCCGTAACAATAGGCCCCCAATCCCATACTCGCGGAGCACTCCCAACAGTGTACCCCGAGAAACATCGCTGAATGCCTTTTCTATGTCCACAAAACACACGTAGACTGGTAGGGCAACCTCCCATCTCCCTCAAGGATCCCAGTGAGCGTAAAGAGCTGATCCAGTGCTCCACATCTAGGATAGAACCAACATTGTTCCTCCTGGCTCTGAGGTTC